>APFE030751655.1:24257-88874 GCA_000404065.3 Pinus taeda
ATCTTGACAAAGCCACTGGATCAGAAAAGCTTTGAATTTTTTAGGAAGTGTCTGGGTATGACCGAATGCCCAACAGTTGAAATTAAAGGGGAGTGTTGAAAATATATAATTTCAACGCTGTGCGCACGGGCCAGCATTCAAACCGCGTCGTACCAAGTCAAAACCACCCAGCAGCAAACCTAAACCGCCAGGAAGATATCGCACCGCTTTTGGCATAAAGCTGTTTCCGTGCGATGGTGCTCCGACGCTGACATGTGGACAGGCGTGACATCATCACCTGACACTTTTCGGAAGGTAACACTTAGTCAACTCACCCCTTCCGATATTGATTACACTCGTCCGATGAGCTCCAGCATTTACAGCCGTTGATTTACCACAGTGCAACTTTGGTGTAAAGTACCGTGAGAAAGGTGTTCCGATATGCAACCTCCGCCGTTCGATTAAAGCTAAGTCTGTCCACCGTCTGATCGTGAGGAAAGTACACGGGCCTGTTGACAATTAAATATAACCCATACCCTATGTTTATTATTATGACATGTTTCCGGTAATATTTTTAATGCTTTTCTACGGCGGGTTAATACAAAGTATGGGCATAAATTTAATGTAAGTTTTTTTTATTATTATTACGAAATGTATGGTATACGTTTTAGTAGGAGCGTTGACTCCATTGTAATTGAGATTTTTGCACACGGGGAGAATGTGAACCTCAGTCCGCGGCAGCAAAAAAAACAGAGGGTCCGCAGCACCTGTGAAAAACACAGAGATTAAATTTTGTATTGCAGGGGAGGAACGCACAGAAGTGCATAAATGTTTTTGGTTTGAAATGTAAAAGAAAGTGCAGCAGCAGAGTAAAAATTTGTCTTGGTAATGTAAGAAATTAAAGATTGCACAGCAGTGCAGGAGGAGAAAGTAAATGAAGAAAAACCAGTGGATAGTTTGTTGAAATCCCATGAATTGTTTCACACAGGTGAAAAGGTAAATGTGTAAAACTCTGTAATTTTGTTTTCACACAGCAGTGAATGTAAATGAAATATTTCACACACAGTGGTGTAAAATTTCATAGGAGGCAGAGTAACTTTTGTGAAAATGTTTTGGTGAATCCCTCTGAGTGAAAGAGGATGAATATGTAAGTGTTTTTGTTTAATGAATAGAAATTATTTTATGGTGGTGGAATACTCTGTCCTGTGTAATTTTAAAAAAAAGAGGCTCCTCTGTGGAAAAAGATCCTGGTGTAAGGAAAACAGAGCATTGCCTCTATGATTTATATTTTGTGGTTTTGGTATTTTCCCATTGCAAACAAACAAAAAAAATACCCAACAAAGAGAAAGTAGCATAGTTTGAAAAGATCCTGTGTGAGGGGCAGAGTGGAAAATTGAAGTTGATGGGAATTGTGGGCATGGGTGGAATAGGCCAGACAACACTAGCCAAATAACTCTTCAATATGAAGAGTTCCAATTTTGGTGAGTCCTACTTCTTATTTGATGTTAGGGAGAATGCAAGTAAAGGGTATTTAAATTCCTTGCAAACCAAACTAATAAAAGACTTAGTTCATATAGAGAAGCTCAAAACCTCTCTCAAAACTTCTCCCCATGCTCTAGTAGTTCTAGACGATGTAGATCATGCAGATCAGTGGAATGTTCTTAGGCCATTAATGGATGTCCTTCGTTCCGATAGCCTAATTTTGGTTACATCTCGTTACAAGGATGTCCTCATAAGCTCAGGATTAGTATAATCGTCAATATATAGATTGACTGGTCTCAGTGAACAACACTCTCAAGAGCCCTTTTGCTCTTATGCCTTTTGTGATCCTCATTCGCCTTTAGAATTCAAAGATCTCGTAGATGAATTTTGTAAGGCCTATGATGGATTGCCCTTGTGTTTGAAAGTCTTTGGCAGTCTTCTATGTGGAAAGAGAGACAAATCTTATTGGGAAGGGCTGTTAGATAAAACTTCGCCAAATAAAACTTCCGAACGAGATTCAGCAAACACTGAAACTCAGTTACGATGCACTGGAGGAAGAGGAAAAGCAAATATTCTTAGACATTTCCTATTACTTCATTGGGGAAAATAGGGATATGGCCATAAGAATATGGGATGGATCAGGCTGGAACGGTCTGGTGGGCCTTGCAAATCTCCACGAGAAGTGCTTAGTTGAGGTTGACACAAAAAATACCATAAAAATGCACAATCACCTGAGAGATATGGGAAGACATATTGCGGATGAGCAGAAGTCATGTGGAGTAATCCCGCATCGTGAATGGCGTGTGATGAAGGACATTCCTGATTTGTGGTGGCAATATTATGTAAGTGCTTGAGTTATTCATACAACTTTATGGTTTCTCTATTCAGCAAAAGCAGGAACGAGGAATCTTGTTGCTCTGTTTAATTTGTTGCTCTGTTTAATTTGTGCGAGGAACATGTAATAACTGAGGTGCGCGGAATTAGGAGGATTCATCGCCTCAAAATGTACGAAGAAATTTCATGGTTCTTCGTAGAAGGGTCGTCATGGTTGAAAAGTTGGTGTGAAGAGGTGTTCGGAAACTTCCTGAGGAAGTTGATCGACCCTTCACCAATCGACCCTTCACCGTATCGTTTCAGTAAGTTACAACTTGTTGCACCGATCGACCCTTCACCGTATCGTTTCAGTAAGTTACAACTTGTTGCAACTGAAGGTGATGATTTAAAAAGCATATTGAGTAGGGTTGAGTCGCCAAATTTGATATGGCTATCCTGGAGTGACTATCCGTACAACTGCCTGCCTCCCTGGCTTCTGATTCTGATGAAGAATGTAAGGGTTTTAGAAGTGAGCGGAGAGAAATGGGATACACTATGGCTAGAAAAATCTCAGGTGAAAGTTAACGCTGGTCCCTTAGTTTGCATGTCTATTATTCTTATTATTTGCCGCTATATTTTATGGGAGATTAGATTATTGTTGTTATCGATATAGTAGTACAAGGTCGGTATATGGGGATGAAAATATCTTATATTTGACTATTGTGTTGCAGGGACCTCTAGAGTTACCGGAATTGACTATTCATTCCCCTGATTCTCCTCTTTTCGAGTTTCCAAAGCCAACTGGTCAGCTAAAGCACATAGAAAAGATTGTGGTGTACTCTCATGGTCTTGAATTGTTACCAAAAGAATTTTGTGATTTGCACTCCCTGAAATACCTCGATCTCTCTGGTTCCCAACACTTGAAAATGCTTCCAGATTCTTTTGGTTACTTAAAAATTCTCCAAACACCTTAATCTCTCTCACACTAGTTTGCAAATGCTTCCATATTCCTTTGGTTGCTTAACAAATCTCGTGCACCTTGATCTTTGTGGCTCCTGGACTGGTTTGCAAATGCTTCCAAATTCCTTCGGCAATTTAATTCGCCTTAAATATCTGAATCTCGAGGGGTGCTCAGAGTTGACCATATCGGATGAAACATTTGCAAATGTCCGTTCTCTTGAATATTTGAATTTTAGTTCTGTTCGTATGGAAATGTTTCCTCGGCAAGTTACACATCAACAGTCCCTGGAAGAATTACATCTGCTGCATACAGATTTACAAGAATTTCCTGACGATATCCGAAACCTTAGGAATCTGGAAGTATTTTATGTGGGAAGCCATTCCTTGAAAGAACTGCCATGTTCTCTGGGTCGCGTGAGTAGATTGAAGGACTTGGAACTAGTCTATTGCACAGAACTGAAACCTTTGCCAGATTCGTTGGGACTGCTGACTCAGCGGTCAGAGTTGAAGATAGAAGAATGTGGAATAGAGTCCTTACCGGCAGAAGTGGTGAAGTTGAGAAACCTGGTAAAGTTAGAAGTAACACGATGTCCAATTCGTGACCTACCATTGAAAAAGAGGGTGGAAGGAGAAAGTGTTGCCATTGAGTTGTCCCGATTGGAATTCTTAAAGCTGGAGAGAACAGAAATATCGAAGATATATTTGGTTGAGGGTGTTTGTCCTAGCCTTACACATCTCAACATCTATGGTTGTAATGATCTAGTGGAGGTTGGAGCACTGCCACCAACACTCATAACACTATCTGTGAAAATGTGCGGTAAAAGGTAATGAAAATGGAAGGGCTTTATAATCTTACAAACCTTCAAGAACTAGACATCCATGAGTGTAAAGAGTTGGATGAGTTGTCCTCTTTTGACAGGTTGACGTCTTTGAAGACGATCTCTTTATATGGTTGTGATAAGGTGAGGAAAATGGAAGGGCTTCATAATCTTACAAACCTTTAAACACTACGCATCTCGAGGTGTAAAGAGTTGGAGGACCTGCCATCTCTTGAAATGTTAATATCTTTGAAGACGATCTCTTTGTATGACTATCAAAGGTGAGGATTTTAAGAGAAGTTCCAAATGAATTCTCACTCAATCTCCCCTCTCTCAGGGTTTTGGATTTTAGCTACACGAATATAACATCATTGCCAGAGTCGATGTGGCAATTTAAACAGCTTGAGTTTCTGGGGTTGAATCGCACCAACATCAGTACTCTACCCACTGAGGTATGCAATCTTTCTCGATTGCAATTTTTGCATCTTCGACATTGTTGACAACTAAAATCGTTGCCATGTACAATAGGAGAGCTAAAAAATCTCAAGCATTTAGATCTAAATGATTGTGACAGCTTAGTGGGGATTCCACGTGGGATCTTTCAACTTACGTCATTGAACAAGCTAGGCTTTTTCTTGTTAATGGTAAAGGTTGTGTTGGGTGTGGACGAAGGTGAGAGTGGTATGCACAATTTGAAGGATTTACAAATTTTCCAAATTTAATGGAGCTTCGTATAAGTGTCAAAGCGGGAAATACAGTGGACGGAAAAAGGTCAGGAATAAAAGTGGGTCCAATGGGAACTTGGTTGCAGATGAAGCATTTGGTATTGGAATTTGATCAGATGAAGCATTTGGTATTGGAATTTGATCATTCCTATCAAATTCCAATACCAAATGCTTCATCTGCAACCAATTCCAATACCAAATGCTTCATTTGCAACCAAGTTCCCATTGGACCCACTTTTATTCCCGACCTTTTCCCGTCCACTGTCTTTCCCGCTTTGACACTTATACGAAGCTACATCAAATTTGGAAAATTTGTAAAATCCTTCAAACTGCACATACCACTCTCACCTTCGTCCGCGCCCAACACAGCCTTTACCATTAACAAGAAAAAGCCTAGCTTGTTCAATGACGTCAGTTGAAAGATCCCGCGTGGAATCCCTGCTAAGCTGTCACAATCATTTAGATCTAAATTCTTGAGATTTTTCAGCTCCCCTATTGTACATGGCAACAATTTTAGTTGTCGACAGTGTCGAAGATGCAAAAATTGGAATCGAGAAAGATTGCATACCTCAGTGGGCAGAGTACTGATGTTGGTGCGATTCAACCTCAAAAACTCAAGTTGTTTGAGTTGCCACATCGACTCTGGCAATGATGTTATATTGGTGTAGCTAAGATCCAAAACCCTTAGAGAGGGGAGATTGAGTGAGAAGCTATTTGGAACTTCCCTTAAAAACTTCAAACACTACAGACCCTGGAGTGTAAAGAGTTGGAGGAACTGCCGTGTGTTGAAAGGTTAATATCTTTGAAGATGACCTGGAGTGTAAAGAGTTGGAGGAACTGTCGTGTGTTGAAAGGTTAATATCTTTGAAGACGATCAACGTTGATGTGTTGTAAGTTAAAAAGAATAGAGGGCCTGGGACAGCTGACACAACTTGAAGAGTGTAGCGTGGCTATATACGATGCACCAGAAGAGATTGATGTTGAGATTGTTAATGAGTACTGGAAATGTGCAATCTGCGGAAAGTACCTTAGAATCTCAGACAACAACATGAACAACTACAGAGACAGCAGCAGCTGGCTTGAAGTACATGGTGTCTTTATGCGATGCACGACAGGTTATTGATGATGAGTACTCAATCTGCGGAAAAGTACATTCCCAGAGAGCAGCATTTGTGTTGAAGTCTCCGAGACAGCTAATTATTGTAACTCAATTCTTTTTAACATAGAAAACGCTTTATCACGAAGCAAAACCTATCAATCTCAGGTGTCAAACCAACAGTGAGGACAGCCATCTCTGGCTGCTATCCGCGAATGTCGGTCTGACTCATCACTGTTATCAAGGAAAACCACGCCACCTGAAATAACCCGCTGGTGGTCCGTAAGGGAGCAGGCTTTCACTCCTGCCAGATGCCTCTGGGTCTTGGGCCGTTAACCTGTTTCCTTACGTCCGAGGAAGACGAGCTCTTAGCCAAGCAGAAGCAGTTTTACGGCATGCTCCAGGCCAGAACCGTACATTGAATGGTGTTTTCTGCTTCATTCAGAATACTTTTAATTTAATTTATGAAAAAATGTTAAATCAGAAAAGATTATCCTATTTCTGTTTCAATAGTTGCTTTCATAATTCACATTAAATTTATTACTAATTAAAATTCTTATTTTTTAACTTCAATAATATATTTGATTTCTTATTAATTTTTTTCAAATATATATATTATGAAAAAATGTTAATCTATATAAAAATATATATTTTTTATTCCGTAGATAATTTAATAATCCACGTCAAATCTATTATTATTTTTTAAATTTAATAATATATTTTATTTCTTATTAAAATTTATTTTTTATTTTAAATATATTGGGTGATGATGATTAACTTCTACAAACACCAATGTGGTATGTTAGATCTTAAGAAAGTAAAAAATTAATTTATAATCTTTAATATTTTATTTCTATAATAAAAAAAGGGGAATAAAGTTTCTAAATCACAATAGTCTTGTTTAATAAGTCGAGAAGGTTGGTAGTGTGACAAATGTTTTGGAAATGAGAACAAATGTGAGTAACAATCTTGTAATCCCAAGATAATGTGCTTTTCATCTTCAACCCTTTTAGTATAAAAAATGCGACAAATTATTTCATCCCAAAGGTGTTATGGGAATAGACCAACCCCTGGTTTCACTTCGAAGTTCATAAGAATTGGTTCTTATCTTCGCAATGTTAATTTTCTTATTAGGATTGGTAAAGACAAACATAATTCTAGTTAGTAAGTATGAGGTTCGTTACCTCTTTATAATATCTCAACTTCCCTTTCCCCTCTAGCTCTTCATCATCGCACAACTTATCCTTAAATTTGGAAGTAATAGTATTTTAATATTAATATCCTTATTTTCCAAGATGATGTCCTCCTTTATCTGACAATGGTCGAGCCAAACTTGGACATCCTTGTGTCATTCTCGCTTGAGCCGAAGGTGGGGGTTTTGACTAGAGTTAGAAACAATTTTGGGGAACTTCTTGGCTTCCATGTTGTAAAACTTCTTCTTATACAACAAATACTTAAACATAGTCATGTTTTTAATGGGGAAAAGGCTAGCTTCAATCAAGAGGATAAGATAGGGAGTATTTCCTTTAATCTTAAGGTTATAGGTTATAGATTTCTTAATTCAATCTTCCTTCATGATTCTCTAGATATACTACAACCCCAAACCTCACAACCATATAAAATAATAGGGTTGACAAAAGTCTCAAAGAGGAGTTCTTTTTTACTCCAAACCTAAAGGTCAATCGACTTACAATTTTTTTTAATCTCATAATAAGTTTTCCATCCTATAATAATTTTTTTTTCAATATTATATTTCCAATTGAGTTGATGATTAATGTCAATACCTAAATATTTGTATGAAGAAAAATTATCCAAGTAATTGTTATCATAAATGAAATTATCATGATTGATCTTTTGGATTTAATTATCATGACTTTAGTCTTGTCTGTATTAATAGTCATACCCATCTGAAGGAAAATTTTAAGGATGAAAATTTATTTTAAAGTTTAGAAACCTTGGCGAATCTCACTAGTACATAATATGCAATTTGTAAAATATTTGGCAATGTTTTTATAAATTTATTCAAATTTCTAATAATTTTATATAATATCTATATAAATTTTGGCAATTTTTAAGGTAAAATATTTTTATACTATAAAATTTGGGTGAATACATTTTTAGAAAAAATAGAAATTAACAAATATTTTTTTTGGAAAAAACATGGAAAATTAGCCCACTTGCAAATATTAGCTCCTAAAATTTTCCATGCCCATCTTGTAGTAATGATCATGGAGGATTTTATGTTGCTTATTGAGATCATGATGACTTCTGGCTAGGAGGATGATATCGTCAACATAAAGGAGAAGAGTAATGACCATACTCGCAAGCTTGGGGCCATTGCATCCTGTAGCTTCCAAAAATTATTCTAGCTTATCAATGTAAATGCCAAAAAGGGTATGGGATAGGGGGCACCCTTGCATAATGTCGATATTACATTTAATTTGTTTAGACCAACCCTTGGTGGTCTTAAGCTTAGAGACAACATTGTCGTATAGCCAAATCACAACAACCCTCAATTCGAGAGGAACCATTATCTATTCGAATCTTTACCATAGCTTATCCCGAGGAACTCTGTTGAAACTTTTCGAAAGTCAACAAAACAATGACGATAAGACTATATTTTTATTTGAAAATAATATATAATTTTATGCAATTTTGCATATATATAAACAATTCTCTGAACTGATATTTTCTATGACTACATTAGTTCATTTATTGATATTGATTGATTTTTTTAATAAAATATTATTTTACACATTATTTTAGTTTTTCTTTTTCTTTTTTTATAATATACAAAAAAAAAAATCATAATTCAAAACATAAAAAATTATTAACATTATTAGAAAAAAGAAAAAAGAGAATCCAAAAGTAATATATATAGGTCTGTCATATTTTCATATAAAACAAAACTCTACACAATCAAATAAACAAGTGAGATAACTACATAGCAACATAGTCCCTGCCTCTTTTGGTAGTTATCAGTATTCTACAACAACTGAGGAAGTGCAGGGTCTACATTTTGCCCTTATTTGAAAATGGATTTTTTACGTGGTGCACCTCCTGTTTCCACAATCTACTATGACAAATATTGATTGTGGAGCCCTCTACACCTTCTTCATTTGTTTACAACTAGTAATTATTACATAATGCTTTAGGATAAATTTTATTAAGCACTCAAACAATGTCTTGATCACATGTCGATTCACCCATTAAATGCCGAAAAAACCTACATTTACCATTATGGGAAATTTTATTAATCATAGGATTAAGCCTTATTTATTTTTTAATATGCATTAATCCATGCAGTGGGAGGTTGATTGAGTTTATGTGACATTTTTCTAAATCGTTGCCGCAAAATAGTAAAATATATGTCAACTAATGCGAAAAGTGACGGTTTACACTTTTTAATTAACCTGAGTTAACAGTAGCCATTGTGGCAAGCATAGTGTGTAAAGTGATGACATATTGCTCCAAAATAAGGAAACATGGTATTTGCAATACATGATTTATGCATTTTGATATGGCCAAAATAGGTGACAGGTGATAGTACAAAGCTTGAGGTGTCAGGTGGAGTATAGTACCCACATCAAGCTTAGTGATTTGTTTCTCGACGTGAATTCATAGTGTATCATTTAGAATTGGTGGGGAGCATGGCCTAATAGAAGCAGTGAGACGAGGATCTTTATGTCATTTAACATAAGCATCAATGCTAGTCCTTTTCCAATTAACACATCACTATGAGGTCTATATCATCTGACCATGTTAGCAGCTAGAACAACTCATCCTAGAGTGCTAAATTCAAGGATTAACAGAAAAAATAAATTTCTTATGTTATATAATGAAAGTCACTTCCCGTTGTGGCACAACATTAATGTTAATCCTTACATTTAAAGAATTAATCCATTCACTTTAAGTATTAACATCAGTGATTAAAGGTAATCAAATTTATTATGGTTAATGTGTATATTGGAGATCAGTTCACATTTAAATGGAATTAATTGTCACATCTTTTCAATGAAGAGTCAGTTGTTAGACATATTTTCACACCTTAATGGCAAGTCATAAACATTTGTACCAGAGTAATGGTGAAATGATCATGTATTTATAGCTTAAGCAAATGAAAACGTATTAAATTTTGACAATGATTCTTTTTTATTCATGCTGCATAGTTCTCACATTGTTACATCGTTTAGGCCAAAAACACGGAAATATCTAGGCTAAATAAGCTCAAAGCTGCAAAATATACAAAGAACAATAATCCAATGCAGGTCGTTTTATTGTTACTGTTGTATTGAAAGCAACAATTGGTAGTAAGAAGAAATTGTAGTGGGTTCTTCTCATTTAAATGCTCTCCACGTTAAAATGAATGAGAGAACACAAGCTAATGAAATGTGTAATCTTGTTCAGAACCCAAAATTGAAATGGAAGATGAAGCCTGAGTATTATTGTTTCAGTGCTACAAGAAGCAGCATTAGACAACCTACATCAAGAAATAAACCAAAAATCACTATGACACCAAAGGCCCAAGTTCAACACACAAAAGGGTATGAAATAAAAATTTCAATTGAGAACTGTGAGAAACTCATAGCTTATAGATTACACTTTATGGAAAGAGAATTTAAGGTACTCCATCTTATCCTCATAGTCATCAACTTATTGTGAATGAGGATGACAAAGAAACTGAGAGACTTTTATAATGAAATAGGAAAAGAGGTATGTCACTATGATTGTAGCTTTTCCAATACTCAAAGCTAGCAATAATAAAAGGTAACACATTATGGAATGGGGTGACAATAGCTCTAAAATTTCTTTCAAGATATATGTATGTCTAAAGTAAAATTTTTAATATCATATTTTTGTTTACTTAACTCGTATATATAGTAAGCTAATGTTCAGAGAGAAATAAAAGAACAATTTCCATATGAGAAAAAGTTTTAGAAGCAAGGGAATAAAGGTGGTCACCTTAGGAAGACTTGAAAATATTTAATTAAATTCCAAAACCCTCCATTGACAATTAAGCACTCATTGGAATCCAATGTTCAAAAAGTGTCATCTAACACAAGCCATCAATATAGACATAACAAACAACTTAACCAATATGATGATGCCAAAATAAATATGTAGTTGCATAAAATATGTAATTTACTTTCATTATGTGGAACTATTTAAAGTATAAAGGATACGCTAAAAAGGATTACAATTTTCCGAGAAGAAGACTTGGCATATTTTATAAAGCAAAATTTTGTAATTATGAAGACTACGTTAGCTAATGATCCTCTTCTCTATTTTGTACATCATCTATTTACAAATAATTACATGAGATGTAGTAAATCTTGAATAGTGTAGCAAGAAAGTCTCAATTTGACTTTGCCTTAGTCAAACTGAAAAAATTCAAATTTCCACATCAATAAACAACTTGGAGAAAGTTAACTTGTGTGACATGGCTCTTGTAACTCAGTTAGCTCAGTAAATTAAAGTTAGAGGGCTTGGAGTTCAGTTAAGCATGTGTGATTGCTAAATTTTAGTAATCCAATTTAGTTCTATCCAGTTGAGTTCAATTAAACTATTTCTAATAGTTGGAGGAATTAGTGGAAGATCAGTTGTGTAGTGGAACAACAGTATAACTCAATGATCATCCAGTTAACTAATCAATACACCTAAAATAACTAGTACATGTAGAGAATTCGAGTTCCCAACGATGGTGGAGATCTTAATGCAGTGTAACAAGCAGTTGTAAACTAGTTTGAGTGCACATGTGTTGCATGGAGTCAGATGATCAAACCTTGGGAGTTGCATAATCAATAGGAGGAAAATTCCTTAAAAATAGGAGCTAATTTTCTTGGATATGCGCAAGGAAGTAGGGGTTCAAGCAAAGGCATAAATTAACTAAGTGTGGGTCATAGCTTCTCATTGAACAAAGAGATAGGTTATTGACATACAGGTTGAACTCAGGCAGAGCTAGAAATTGTAATACATCTTTATTGATTTGATTAATGCAAAGAGGCTTGAGGAGTTTTTCCTAGTTGGGTTCCTCCAAAAAAATATTGTGCATGTGTGTTATTTATTATTCCATGTTTACAATTATTGTTCTAAATTGTGAATTGAATTCCGCAGAGTAGTGGAGAAGAATTGTGTCTCTTGATTTAGATTAAAATTTCTTGAGCAGTTGCAATTCTATCACCAAATTTCTACATGGCATCAGAGAAAGATTCACATTGGAATAGGAATTTTGAAGTTTTTTCTCAGGAGGTTTGTATTCATATCTTCAGTGTAGCAGGATCTCTTCAGAGTTGGGAGAATGGCCTTCAATGGATTGAGACTAGAGTATTCCTTGGTAGGCAACTTGAATTACATTGCATGGAAGGACCACATGGAGGCGGTGCTTGATGACAATGGTTTGCTAGAATACATCAAGACAGATGTTACAAATCTGATAGAATCTGATGCCTAGAACCTAGCCTAATGGAAGAAATATGGAGCCAAGATGAGGAGAATAATATTAGAGGGAGTACGAGACCACATTGTCTCAAATATCCATGGGAGAGAAACTCATTTTGCAATGTGTAATGCAGTGACAAAGTTTGTCGAGAATAGTAGTGATCATAGAAAACTGGCCCTCAAAGACAAACTTCGAAACATCAAAATGCAGAAGAAAGATACTATTCTGCAGTATCTTACCAGATTTACACAAGTTCGGGACGAGCTTGGAAGGGTTGGTGTGAATGTTGCATTAGATGACTTGGTGAGCCTAACTCTTCTAGGCCTTCCCAAAAGCCACCATAGTTACCAGGACTTGGTGAATGGGATGAAGAAATTACCGAATTGAGAATGCTTATGGTCTGATTTGGTACAAGAAGATATTAGGCAAAATACTGGATATGGAAGTTCATCCAAGGGCGAGGACGAAGAAAATTTTGCATTGGTTGGAAAGGGAAAGAAGGGAAAAGGGAAGACATCTCAAACCAAACAAGATTCTAACCAAGGGGGCAAAAAGGAAGACTTTTCCAAAATAAAATGCTTCAATTGTCATGAATTCGGGCACTATGCTACGAAGTGTCCACATAAAAAGTCTAGCAAGAATAACTTAGCAGGGGTAGCAGGTGAAGCTTTGGCTTTACAGTTCAAGCTTGACTTCACCCTTATCGTATGCATGGCCAACACTATGATGTGGAGCGTGTGGTACTTGGACTCTGGTGCCTACTTCCACATGATAGGGTGTAGAGAGTTTTTTAGTGACCTATAGGGGAAAGATATCCATATGCATATTGAGATTGGGGATGGTCGAAGGTACAATGCTATAAGGATTGGTACAATAAGCTTTAAGAGGGAGTTAGGATCCCCTCTTCGCCTTAAATGTGTCATGTTTGTTCCAGGCCTAAAGAAGAATCTCATGTTTTTAGCAGTTTTGGATGGTCGTGGTTATGATGTGATCTTCAGCAAAGGGAAAGCATTACTGAGACACATAGTCACTAGACAGGTGAAGCAAGTCAGATTTCATGTGAAGAACTTGTATAAAATTGATGTGGAAGATTGTGATACATTAAGCAGTAAGGTAGAGAAAGTGCAAAGTCACGATGTCGGTGAACTTTTCTAGAGGAGATTGTGCCATTTGCATCATGGCACCTTAAATATTATGTAGCAAATAACCACCAACCTCCCTAAAGGAGCACTTGAGTAGCATGATTTCTGCAAAGATTGTACCTTGGAGAAGTATTTAAAATCCACATTCCATGATCGAGATAGCAAAGCACGTGCAGTCTTGGAAAGAGTATACTCTGATGTTTGTGGACCTTTCTCGATAGCCTCCATTTTTCAGACATAAATATATATTTATATTTTTTGTTGATGATTTCTCGAGGAAGTGTTAGATCTTCTTCATTCGAAATAAGGATGAGACATTCTCAAAGTTTGTAGAATTCAAGGAACTTGTTGAGAAAGAGATTGAAAAGAAGGTGAAGGTTCTCAAGAGAGACAATGGAGGTGAGTATGTTTTGAATGAACTCAAATATTTTTGTACAAAAGAAGTCATTCAAAGAGAGTTGACAACAACCCAAAACCCACAACAGAATGGCCAAAACCCACAACAGAATGCGGCAACTGAGAGGCCTTTTAATAAGTTCCTCGATATTTGAAATTAGCATTATGCTCTTTATGTTGCTTGATCTTATCCATGATTTCAAAAATCATTTCCCCAATAGTTTGCAAGGTTTATATCCCTAAGATTTCTATTGTTGTTGCATTGGCTTGTTTGGTGTTAACTATGATTGATTATGTAGTCTCAATAATGATTTGATCTTTGTCATCTCTTTTTTTCTTATGGGTTTTCTTTCAATAACCTTGTTTGTTCTATTTAACATTAAATATTTCACGATGACAAATGAATCTTCACAAAAAATGTTGGTTGGTAAGTTCTTTAGAAAATCCTCAAGTCATAATGTTTTTATGGTGTTGCTAATAACTTTGATAGTTTGGCCCAAATCATCTGTTGAGTGCATTACTTAAATGGCAACAAAGTTCATATGATCATCTTCTTTAGCTTTTAGTGGAGTTATGATGCCACTTCAATTTTTATAATCACTTGTTCAAGCTCTTTCATAGGTTTAGAAAAACCTTATTTTATATGCAAATTTATCATTATTATCTAATACAATGATATTAATGTCAATAATTTTTCTTAGATATGATGAAATTTTAATGTTATCCTGTCCTTGTTTGTTTCCCTTTGTTACTTGGACACTTTCTATTTGTTGTATTTTTACATCCTCTAGCCCTTTAAATTATTGTCTAGGATTTGATACACTAATTAATTAGGGACATAATTGTGAAATTTTTGTCTCACCCTTTGTTTATTCATAGCTTCACACTTCAATATTTGAATTGAAACGAACTATGGGGCTTCTTGACACGCTTCTTCCTCTAGACAACTACAATGGTAGTAAGGCCAAAATATTTGTTGCTTGAAGTCACTGAATATTCTTAAAGGGCCATAGACCTTTAAAACACTGAGTTGTAACTTATATAAGTCAATCCAGTAAAATTGTATCATCGTATACCCCAAATATAATGATATGAAGTATATAATAGTAAGTAGTTATGTAGGAACATAACATTCTTGCGCTCCTTTAACATAACATTAGCCTTAAATTTAATTATATGATAAATTATCTCCTTTAGCACTATCTTGTCTATAATTTGCCTTGGTAATAATATGGTGTGGATCTAAGGTGTTATCATAAACATGTGTATAGTTTCCACTTATCACAATAAGGTTTCCTTGTAAAACCTTGGGAAAGACACTTATAAAAAATGAATTAATAAATAGAAGCTCACAACAGCCTCTATAAATGAAACAAAGAGGGGACGAAGAGAAGGATGGGTCATTTATGTTTGGGAAAGATCTTGTGGCATATACCATGTCTAATTGGAAAAAACATTATGAATTGAGAGGATTATGCATTTGGGTTCTCTTAGTCCTTCTAGACAACCATGTTTAAATTTGTAGATGAAGGAAGTTGTTTCTTTGTATTCCATTAATGCAACAAAATTAGGGATGAGATTAAGGCTTTACAAAATTCTTGGAAGTGACACACTTATCTAGGGATGGGTGCATATATAAGAATTAACCATTTTACTTTTAGAATTTCACAAGATAAAATAAACAAAGGTCACCATATCCTTACTTTATCTTAAAACACATACCATGATAGTCTCATTCATATTTTCTTAGATGATGGTAGGGAAAAAGTACCATGAGAGTTATCATCAAACACATGGAGATGATTTTTTTTTATTTATTTTATTTTTTATTTTTTATGTTGTTTGGTTCAAACAAAGGATGAATGGTCAAATATTAGGGTAGCAACCATTGTAATGCTAAATAAGGGATGCGATTAACAAGAGAAAAAATAAAGGAAAATATTATGCACACTCATGTAACCTATATTAAGGAATTCATCATAGTTGAATGGTAACTTTAAATAATGTAATTTAACACATAGATAAAGTAAGGAAGGTGGTTTTCACAATTTAAAAAAAATAGTTCCTCGAGACATGTTTCTTAATTTCATCAAGAGTAGTGAGGTGCTTTACAAACCAATATGGGGGATATGTGGTTATGAACAAACATAACAACATGCTACATTAAAAAATTTGAAAATTTAAATAAAGTAACTAAATAAAAAATAAATGACTACATACATAGATATGTATGTAACAACATCTAAATTTTAAAGTAGCCTAGATATATTTTAAATCCATATCTATCAAATGGAAAGAGGGATCATATTTATTAATTTGTAATTTTTTATTATTATTTAATATGAAGGAATTAATACATGATATGGAATTAAATGATTGAAAAACCAAACATCGAGAAATTTGATCTCACTTGGTGCTTGATAGATCCAGGTTTAAAATGGAACTAGGTTCGCTTAGCTAACAAAAAAGTTAAACTCGTTACAAAATCAATTATAAAAAATGATAACATGTTTATTTTAGATATATAAAGTAGATATTATACCTAAATTAATGTATGATATATAAATGATTTAAAATAAAATAAGATATAGAAATGAATATTTCAACCAATTGATAATGAGAAGAATATATTCACTTAATATATTCAACAAGATAATTGGTAATGAAAAGGCATATACTAGAAGACCCCTATGTAGGGGAAAGATAATGTTGAAGTGAATTAGGGTGATGTGTTACTCAAAGATAAGAGAATTATGTTGGATGGTTCAAGTATAACAAATAAATCTCCATTGAATAGCCCCTAGATAAATTCGACATGTATTATTATTTTATAAAAACATAAAATTGAAAATATCTTTAAATGGTCATGCTTTGAAATAATTAAAACCTTGACATTTTAAGTGATACTACGAAATTGGTAAAATGATTTATAGTAGAAAATAGACTTACATGTGGGAGGTTGGCAGTAGCGCTGCAACTTCAAACCAGGTGATTAGTATTTGATGTTGTCCAACCACTATTAAAAGAATATTAGGGGTGAAGTAGGGAATACTACATGTGGCAAACACAAGAAAGGAATATATTGCCACACATCAATACATTTTTAGTTGACATCTTGCATGGTGCCATGACTGATGTAATGATGCATTTAAGACAAGACTTTGGCTAAAGATAAGAATTTTCACTCAGATAACATACCAAGGTGTTGACACTGCAATCAACACCATCCAAAATTTTGCCTACACTTGAATTTTGGAGCCTACTGAGGGTCTGAAAATATGTTTCTCTATGGCCACATTACGGCCGATTAATGTTTTCTAAGGGTTTGATTCTTCTTCTCGGATTACAAGTGTCAAAGTCACTTTCTCACACATTGATGGGCCTCTAAATTAGAAATAAATTAAGGCCCATGCCTCTAAATTAGACATAAATTAAGGCCCATGTGACCATCCTTCAACACATTAAACCTATCTTTGTGCATTAGATAATGTATTTTTAACTTTAATATGTCCATTAGGAAGGTTTATGGATAATTTCATATGTGTCCCTAATATTATTTATTTTGTGGAATATTATGAGAATATTGGGAAGATTATGGAGATTTGGAGGAGAAAATAATCTAGGGACTTGCTCCCTACTACAGGAGGATCAATATTAAATAATAAATCAACAAGATATTATGGAATTATGGTATAGATTGTGGAGCTCCAATGATTGAGAAAATCTAGGAATGTGTTCCCTGCCATTTAATGCAAGTTCCTAGTATAGAGAACCATGTCCACTAATCAAGGAATTTTGGTGGGGAAAGTTTCTTCCTTTCACGGGGAATGATTCATAATAATTTTGTATAAGTACCATGTCAAATTTTCCTCTAGGGGTGGATTTTTCTTAGTCTTATTGTGGAGAGAACTCGTATTTTTACAGCTCCACTTTCATTTCTTGCAAGGATGTAATTGTATTGATGGAAATAATGAAGATTGGTACCATGTTAAACCTCTAAATCTTGGTGTCCTTCATAGGACTCTGAGTTTCCTTGGGCTTGGCCATCCTAGGAACCTCAAAGCCCTTTTGTATCATTTACTTTTCTTCTTTTCACTTCTTATTCACATGCATCTCTTATTCTTGTTTTTTTTATTTGTGCACTAAGTATTAATGGTTTATTGTTATAGGATTGGGTTAAATGGTTGAAGTAAGTTGTTTTTAAGGATCAGAAGCATCATTTCATCCTTGGAACAACTTTGGAAGGTCATAGTAATCATCGAACTACTTGGATTAGCTTGCTTATTCCCAAATCTAGATTTCTTGGAAGTCCCTTTTGGGAAATAACAATAAATTTATGTTATTTTTTAGAGCATGATAATGAGATTTAATCGAGTTGATTCTACTTCCATTAGATCATAAAAACATTCTAGTTAATAAAAAAAAATTACCCGATTGCATTTGCACTTGATTAATTTAGGCATTTGATAGATTTACTAGCTCACTAGTTCTCGAATTTTTAGATTTTAGACTAGTAAATTTTTGTTATTTTTTAGCATGGGTTAACGTATGTATTTTTGAGTGATTCCACTTTTAATGGAGACCTAAGATATCCTATTCAATAACAAAATTTGTCCTATCTAATTTGGATTTGATTTGCTTGGTCATTTAGTGAATTATAGTTTCCTGTAGTAAATATGTTGTTTCCTGTTGTACTCTTCCAATGTGTATATACTTGCCCAAATTTTCTCAAAAGGATTGGTTTTGGTCCCTTAGGGTTGAATCATGACCCCTAGGATATAAATCAATGATTAGGGAAGACTGAAGACCACTTAGGACTAGCCTCTTTACCCATTCAAAACATTTCAACGATTTGGGCTAATGGACAAATTTATGAAATAGATAATACAATGATGATTGCCACATCCAATGAACTCTGTTAATGGATCTAAACTATTTGAAATGTAATGGTTGAAATATAGTTCATGTTATTTACTTGATGCAATTAGAATATGTTTCTTTCCTTGTATTTTCTTTCTTGTAATAGGTTAAGGTTTCCATTTCGAGCATTTCATTTTCTGCAATTAGTTTAGGATTTGATTTCATTACATGCATTCCATTACATCATGACAACGAAGGAAGAAAACATTGTATGTTGCACATATAGTGTCGATACTTCTTAAGTTTGTACAAACCCCGGGTTGATAATTAAATTTGGTAGTCTTGGGAGTTGCAACAATCTTGTTGCAATACCGAGGCTCATCACTTTTTGGCGCCATTGTCAGGGAGGTGACAAAGTATGCATTGTTTTCTTCCCTAGTTGATTCATTTATTTTACTTTATACAAAAAAAAAAAAATTGCATTAGGCATATTTCATTTGAAAAACATAAAATTGAATTGCATGAGCATTCTTATATAAAAAAAAGAGTACTTCTCCAACAACAACCCCCCATATGATCACGAGGTGCAGTAAGAGCCACACCACCATCCACTTATGTAGGTAGAAGAAGATGAGGTGATAGAAAATGTAGAAGAAATGGATGGAGATGATGGCAATGAAGAATATCCTATCAGATTTCCCATTCAAGATACTGAGATCTGTGTGCATATGAAGAACATCCCTTCATGTTTTCTTCCAAACTTCCATGGTATGAGGTCAGAGGATCTGGAAACCTTTCTCTTTGAATTTGAAATTGTATGTAGATCTTATGGTTACTTATTAAATACTCAAAAAATGAGATTGTTTTTGGTGACATTGAAGGATAGATCTCTTAAATGGTTCATGAGTTTAGGGACTAATTCAATAAGATCATGGAATCATTATGAAAAAGATATTGTTGGAATGATAACTAAGTGGGGGGGGTAGGGTGGTGGTGTGAATCAATATTTGTCAAATCAATAATCTTTTTCTTTTCACACTCAATTTATATACGCTACTTCAATGAAGGTAACCCACGTGTACACGCAACTGTGTTTAAGGAAACAAGCATATATCTAGCAAACGAATGATTTAGTTAATTCATCATATGTTGATCTTTAATCTATGCATTAGTGCTTTATTAAACATTAAATAGTAACCATGTGCAGTTAATAACAGAATGAACCACCACACATAAGCAACACACATGAACACCAAGATTTAATGTGGAAACCCAATTTGGGTGAAAACCACCTACTGTTGTCATCTATGTCTTCTTTTAATAATAAGAAAATCTATTTACAACATTGTACTAATGCAGACTCATACCAGTACAGAAGCTTCTACATGTAGAAGGTTACTACCTTCTCTCATTCTGCAGCTTCTTTTGGAAGGGAGCTACAACCCCCTAGCTCTTGCACTAGCCGATATGTTTACTAGTATGTAGGCGTCGACATACAAAAGGCTACAAACTTCTCTCTTCCCCTAGGGACCACGTTTCATAAATTTTCAGACTGGATGCTCCTAGTACACAACAATACACTTGAAGGCCTCATTTCATCTAATCTTCATACTAGACCCATTATCAACATTGAAGCTCAAAATCAATCCCCACTGCACTACAACCATAAAATACATATGCATTAACCAATCATTGAAACTCAATCATAAATCTATGAATCACCCAAAACTGAATCACTGAAAGCCCATCGTCACTGAAGCAAATCACAATCAATCAATCTAAACATTCAATATACTGTCATCAAACTGCAGTCACCAGAACACCAAGAAGAACCCAGAATTCTACAACAACAGTCAGATCCACCTGTAACTTCGATTATAATATTACATAATGTATACGCTACTTAGATGTGTTGAACTAGCATGTATACGTGCTTTTATCATAGCCAACTAGCGTTTATGTCTGTAAATATTAATTCATAATTTAGCAGCTATTCCAGACTTTTGTCATACCAAGATCATAACATTTACAGAGCAACATATGCGTCAGTATACAAATCTAGACTATACATGATCAAACCATATAATGATAATTCATTTCAAGCCTTAAGATCCTGATCCATCATTAGATCTTATCACTCATCAACTGCTAAGGTTCATCCTTGGTTCAGATCAAACAAAGCACCATAAATTGATAACCTGCATACTGGATCTCACACTTCATTAGATATTCAATGCTTTTCCCCTTTGGCCTAATGATCTTCTCCTCCTTTTATAGTTTTAGGCATTTCTCAACATCATGGACCAAAACCACTTAGGACCAATACCTTGGACCAAATACCTAGGGTCAATACCTCGGACTAGATACCTTGGACCAATACCATGGATCAAAATACCATGGACCAAATATCTTGGACCAAAAACTTAGTTTTCCAAGATATACGCGCTTTTCCTTCTGTGAAAGTGCGTGTGTACATTATATGCTCCTTTTGTTATGTTAACCTACATGTAGACGTAGCTTGGTCAAGTTGAACCTGCGTATACCTCTCTTTCTTCATTCTTTGTAGGCTGAAATATAATTCTTTGCTGTTGTCATGTTGTACTGTGATCTTTCATCTGAGTGAGTTTCCTTCTGAACTAATTCCTTGAAAATGCCCTGCATTTCATCACATCTGGAAACACAACTGTCATGCATTCTATCACATCTGATATCTCTTTTGTAGATTCATCTAGTTATCATATACAAGTGAGTTGTTCTGCTACAGGTGGCTTGCCATCAAGTACAACACATGCATCATAATGCCAACAATATCCCCCTTTGGACTTGATGGCAACCATGTTGGTGTTGATTACTGCAAGCTGTAGAAACTATTAAAGATAACAAGCAACACCAAAACACTCTCCCCCTTTGACATCAAGGGCAAAGGGTGGACAAGATAATCTCCCCCTTTGATATTAAGAGCAAAGGGGTGACCAAAATGAAGACTTCCATATCTGAATAGCTGAACATAAATAATGATCATGCTCCCCCTAGGCACATGTTGAATTCTCTAATTGAACTCCCCTTTGTCTATGCTGAGATGCACTATATCATCCATGCTTCCCCTAAGCACATGCTGAATTCTCTGATTGAACTTCCCTTTGTCTATGCTGAGATGCACTATATCATCCATTCTCCCCTTGAACATATGCAGAGTCTAGAAATATTTTCCAAAAGAATAACATGACTCTATTACTCAACTATGTGAGTTTGACCTTCCTATCAATGATGACTCATACATACATCAATCTCCCAAACAAGTGGGGATATACTGAATTTTGACTCATCATCCCAACTAAGTGGGGATATACATGACTGGAATATATCAATTATTACGTCATCATTCCCATGCATAGTGGGATTACAAATTGCATCATGTGATCAAAAAGGGACTCATCAAAAGACTACAGCAGACAAAGACAAATTATTACATCATGGGTCTTTATATGACCTTTACATCAAATGATATACATGACATTTATAACAGAGACCAAATATCTAAACAAGACCATGATAGTCATCAACAACTATCATACACTATGTATGATTTGCTCCATAAGCATCTGTCAACAACAACCAGACTAGCAACTTATATATGTTCATCATTAGTTCCCAAGATATGACAGTATAAATATCATCAATCTATGACAAAGTATGTATGCATATATATATCAACTCATGCTCTTGATCTCATCAAGATCAACTTGCTTCGTTTCCTTAGTATAAAGAGCCTTATCATAACCTTCCATGAATCAACTCAGCATATGTCATATCTCCAAGCAGTAACACAAAATCATTCACACCATATCATATGTGAAAACACCATAGTCATCACATTATGATCTTTCACATCATCATCAAGAACTGCATGATCTTTCCATAAGAACCTTTAATATATCAACCATGTATCATCACTAGGGAACATCCCACATCTGATAAGCATCAACCATGATAATCAACATATGTGAGTATCAACCTATCATCATAAGGTAAAAACTCATCATCATTATGCGATTAAGTAAGCTATGTCTTCGAATATCCATGTCTTCAAATAGCTATGTCTTCATGCGACCTATAATAATACCATTCTCTTGGCCAACCAACAATATGCAACTTGAGTAACCATCCACGTATCCATCATATTGTATATCCATCAAAGAGATATCGATAAGTATCTAGAAAATCATGAGCTCATGATATCATCAACAGCAACAATCCTCAACCATGTGAGAGCCAAGAACTATAGGAATCCTGCATCATAACTACACCATATGAATTTTATGCATCTTTGAAGGCATGATGTCAACAACATAAAAGAAATGAGTGGCTCATCATCCAGTAATGAAGTTGTGTACTCAAGATTTGTACTTCTTCTTGTTCTTATGAAGATCACCATGTAAGCAACATGTATGTACTATATGCATCATCAAAAGTCATTCACAATCATCCATAAATCTGATCTAAATACCAGCTATGTGACCCCAAGTATCATCTGAGATTTTATCATGGGAAACTCATAACCATAACATAATAAGCCATATAAGCATTATTATCATTGATTAGGTACCAAAGACTTCTAACCATAATGCCAACAATGCTTTATTAGAAGCATAACATGTTCTCCCCTTGAACCTGTTTCACCTGTTCACTGTCAGATCTGATCATTGCATATATCAATAAGAAGTATCAAGGCATCATCATCAATCAGATATACATCAAGCTATCAACAAATTGTGAGGATCAAAACACTTATAAATAACATCCATAGATTGTAGCCATCTATGACAGAAAAAATAACAGATAGTTTTCTGAATCATATCACATCAGTTTTTCTGAGACTCCCGCAACATTTTTCTCAAACTATATATACGCGACTGTGCAGCTTCGAACTCATGTATATATGCGACTTGTCTTCATGAAACTTGCATATGAGATTTAGAACATTGAAGTTTCATACTTTCGGCTTTCCCTGAGTCTGTCATGTCTAGACACTGTACCATGCCACATTTTTCTGACTGTACTTCCTTCTTCTTCCATATCTTCAAGTGTGATGATGTTTTCTCCTTTTGGTATGGTTCTTGAAATTTTCTCCTGCATTCCTTTGTTATATGTCCAAACTTGTTACATGCATAACATCTTACATGTTTCATATTTCTTCTATAGCAGTCAATGGCTTTGTAACCAAACATATTGCAAGAAAAACAATATCCCTTAAAGTACCTAGAAGGTGATGATCTTTCTGTGTGATGATCTTGAACCATTCTACTTCCGCATCTCGCTGCAACATGTCCAAGATTATGAATTATAAAAATTCAACATTATTCATTTGAGGAAATAACCGACTATCACTTCCATAGTTAGGAGTAAAATATTTTCTTTGAAGAATTTCTTTGCTTTGTTGTTGATGGGATTGACCTCTCATCTCCTTGTTCAGCATTTCAGATTTTGCATTAGAGTTCCTTGCCTCAATTTGTGAGCTAGATTCACATTTATGAAAACCAAGGCCAGTTTTGATGGTAGGAGACCTTTGATTACTAAGAATATCATCCAAAATCTTCGTAATATCTTGAAATCGTAAAATCTTATCCTTTTCTCCTAATTTACCTTTTAGGATATTTACCTCAACTTGATATTTCTTTTCCTTTTCATGATATTGTTTCTTCATGATTTCTTCGGTTTTACTTCCTTCTTCTATCTGTTGCCTTAATTCAAGAACTTCGTTTTCTTGTTCTTCAAGAGCTTGGAGTAGTTCTTCATTCTGCTTATTTTATTTTTCAAGATCTTCCTTTAGAGAGAGGATCTTAGCTTCAAGAATTCCATAGTAACTGGATCTATCTTTGAGTTTCTTGATTGTTGTGCTCCTTTTATTTACTTCATTTCTTAATGATGTCACTTCATCCTGTAGCTTTTGACATTGATCTTCCTTTTCCTTGTTTCCTTCCTCTAGTTGAGCTTTTAGTTTGGTAGCTTCTTCTTTGAAGGCACACTCCCTGTTGTCCAATAGATCTTGTTGATCTCTAATTTTTTATGTGAGCCTTTTAAATTCTGCCTCTATCTGATATCTTTTTCTTTCACCCATAAGAGAAAATTCAGTTGTTTCGCTATCACTTTCATCATTTTCAAATGGACAGAGAAATGTATCACCAGAGGATAACAAATTCGTACCTGATAGTTCTTTTGCTTGTTCATTTTCACTCTGAGGTGATTCTGAATCTGAAGAGTTGCTTCCACATAATCCCCAATCAACTCTCCCACTGTCATAGTTCCTTTGATATATCTTCTTCTTCTAAGGCACTTTCTTCTTTAGCTTCTTTCCCATTGTTCTACGGATCTCCTTCAAGCGATCAAACTTCTACCAGAGGACCTACTCTGATACCAATTGTTGGAAATAATACTGAGAGGGGGGGGGGGGGTTGAATCAGTATTCGTCAAGTCAATAATCTTCTCTTTTCACACTCAATTTATATACGCTACTTTAATGAAGGTAACCTACATGTACACGCAACTGTGTTTAAGGAAACAAGTGTATATCCAACAAACTAATGATTCAGTTAATTCATCATATGTTGATCTTTAATTTGTGCATTAGTGCTTTATTAAACATTAAACAGTAACCATGTGCAGTTAATAACAAAATGAACCATCACACATAAGCACCACACATGAACACCAAGATTTAAGGTGGAAACCCAATGTGGGTGAAAACCACCAGCTGCTATCGTCTCTGTCTTCTTTTAATAATAAGAAAATCTATTTACAACATTGTACTGGTGCAGGCTCATACCAATATGATGTTGTAAACATATTTTCTTATTATTAAGAGAAGGTAGTAACCTTCTGCAGGCTCATACATGCAGAATGTTACTACCTTCTCTCGTTCTCCAGCTTCTACTGGAAGGGAGCTACAACCCCTAGCTCTTGTACTAGCTTATATGTTTACTAGTACGTAGGCGCCGACCTACAGAAGGCTACAACCTTCTCTCTTCCTCCAGGGACCACGTTTCATAAATTTTCAGACTAGATGCTCCTTTACACAACAATACACATGAAGGCCTCGTTTCATCTAATCTTCATATTGGACCCATTATCAAACATTGAAGCTCAAAATCAATCACCACTGCACTACAACCATCAAATACATTTGCATTAACCAATCATTGAAACTCAATCATAAATCTCTGAATCACTGAAAGCCCATCGTCGTTGAAGCAAATCACAATCAATCAATTTGAACATTCAGTATATTATCATCAAACTGCAGTCACCAGAACACAGAGCAGAACCCAGAATTCTACAATAATAGTCAAATCCACCTGTAACTTCAAATATCATATTACATAACGTATACGCTACTTAGATGTGTTGAACTAGCATGTATACGCGCTTTTATCAAAGCCAACCAACGTACATGTCTGTAAATATTAATTCATAATTTAGTAGCTATTCCAGACTTCTGTTATACCAAGATCATAACATTTACAGAACAACACATGCGCCAATATTCAGATCTAGACTATACATGATCAAACCATATAATGATAATCCATTTCAAGCCTTAAGATCTCGATCCATCATTAGATCTTATTACTCATCAACCTCTAAGGTTCATCCTTGGTTCAGATCAAACAAAGCACCATAGGCCGATAACCTGCATACTGGATCTCACACTTCATCAGATATTCAATGCTTTTCCCCTTTGGCCTAATGATCTTCTCCTCCTTTTATAGTTGTAGGCCTTTCTCAATACCATGGACCAAAACCGCTTAAGACCAATACCTTGGACCAAATACCTAGGGTCAATACCTCGGACCAGATACCTTGGACCAATACCATGGATCAAAATACCATGGACCAAATACGTTGGACCAAAAACTTACTTTTCCAAGATATACATGCTTTTCCTTCTGTGAAAGTGCATGTGTAAGTTATATGCTCCTTGTGTTCTATTAACCTGTGTGTATACGCAGCTTGGTCAAGGTGAACCTGTGTATAGCTCTCTTTCTTCATTCTTTGTAGCCTGAATTGTAATTCTTTATTGTTGTCATGTTGTACTGTGATCTTTCATCCGAGAAAGTTGCCTTCTAAACTGATTCCTTGAAACTGCCATGCATTTCATCACATATGGAAACACAACTGTCATGCATTCTGTCACATTTGATATATCTTCTGTAGATTCATCTAGTTACCATATACAAGTGAGTTTTTCTGCTACAAGTGGGTTGCCATCAAGTACAACACATGAATTATAATGCCAACATATATTTATAGAAAAATATAAAGATCATGATCTTAAAGAAGAAATATTTAGAATGAATAAAAAATAAGATGAGGGCCTCGAGGATCAAATAGAGAGGTTCATGTATAATTTTATGGAGGGAAACTACATCATTTAGGATCCAACACATTTAAAACCCTCTTACTTAGAACAATTAGGGATGAGTGGATTGATATTCTTCATCTCATGAGTAGAGGTGATGTATACCGATTATCATTTGAAGAAATTTGTGAAACATGCAAACACATATGAAGAGGAAGGGAAAGAGTAAGTAAATTAGCATCAAGATCGGTCAGTCAAGCTAAACTTAGAAACTTGCTTGATAACTTTAGAACATAAATTCTTAGAAATCTAAGTGAACAAGTAGAAATTTTAAGAATGCAAAATGAGAAAAAAAGATGTTGATACTTGTGTTGTTCATGCAAAAACACATCATGTTAAATATTTCCCTCATTACCAAGGTTGAAGGAAGTTTACCAAGACGACAATGGATCAAGTCAATTTCCAATCCAGCTATGTTATGTAGCTCTAAGAGGACTATGGTAGCCTATTGAAATTGATATAATGCAAGAGCCTAATTCACAATTTCAAGCTTATGCACATCCATCTCAAAGTAATTGGAACACACTCTTTCCTTGGCAACCTTAGCCATATCAAACCCAAAACCAATCTTGGTAACAAGGCTGACAAAGAACTTATGGGAGCCATCCACAATATCCTCAATATTTTCCTCAATATCCTCCATACTCAACTCCATGTTATCCCTAACATCCACCTCCACCATAACCACATCCATCTCAAATATCCACTCCCACTCAACTACCTATACCACCATTTCCAAAACTACACAATGAAGTAGCTCAGCCCACTTACAATGATGAGGTACAAGACTTCCAAATATCTCCTCTTAATCTCAATGGTATTCATATCAACTCAGGAAAAATATTACAAAAAAATAGATTCTCTTGATGCCATTGAAGGAAAACATGCAGAAAAATAAGATTCAAATGAGAAGACCAAAGAATCATGGGTTGCACTTGATGAAGAGAAGACATCAAAATCAAAGTTGGAGAAAGCTCCGTCATGGTTACCATAAAACCCTCCATGTATTCAAGAGAAAAATAAGTAAAAAGTGGAAGATTTTAAGGTCAAGGTAGAAGAAGACATGAAGAATGATCCAGATAAGCAAGCAAACCAAGGGCATCAAAGTTATATTGAAGTTTGGTTCTAGAAAATAAACAAAATGGAGCATCACTCTCTTGTTCAACTATGCTTGATACTTTCAAAGTCAAAGCATTTGGTCTCTGAAATTCAGGTACATGTCAAATCATATATTGCAAGCCTACACATCAGTTTATCTGTCATCTTGATGTGCACATGGCTCCATTAGAAGTATTCCTACACTTGAAAATGATTTTGTTTTTTCAAGTAGAGTAGGATAGAAAAAGAAGTAAAAAATGAAAAATAAGAGAAAAAATAAAAATCTCATGTGAAACCCTCATTTGAGGCCCTGGGATTGGCTCATTGATTGAAAACCTCCATGAGGCGGTCAATGGTTTGGAAAAAAAGAAAAATGAGAAAAAAGAAAAGATCCTAGGTGAAAACCTCCTTTGAGGTGCCTAGACAGACCTACTAGTTGAAAACTTCATTGAGGCAGCTAGTAGACCTAGAAGAAAAAAGAGTAAAAAATAAAAATATTTGCTCCATGTATCTCTCTCTCATGAATGCAGATGTTCTCCAAAATCTGCAAGCAACAAAAACAAGTTAGCCACCAAAAGAAAAGTTGATCACAATCCTAGTCAAAAGAATTCAAATTTTGACTGTCTCCTCCTTTTCTAAAATTCTCCAACAAGACCAAGGTCATGTCAATCCATCACCCTCATCTATTTCCACCATCCACTCATCATTCCCAAGATTTTACCACTCATTTTCCTTGTTTTCCTAAAATACTACAGGAATGCTTTGTTTTACTACAGGAAACATAAATACATAGAGCATAAATTATTTTTGTCATATCGTGAAAGCCATGCATCCATTTGCCAAGCTTTTTTAGGTGGAGATGCATATGGATGATGGTAACATGCTCAAGTGATTTTTGAAAATTCCAGTGCACAGTTTTCGAGAGATTGGCCTCCATCACCTACATCCATGTTTGAATTTTCTCGATATTCATGGATTCATTTACAAATTTGTTTCATGGGGAGATGCAAATGGATGATGGTAACATGCCCAAGCAATTTCAGCAAATTCCAGTGCACGATTTCCAAGAAATTGACCTCCATCAAATTCAACCATTTTTATTTTTTCTCGAGATTTGTACATCCATTGGCCAATATTTTTTTGCGAGGAGGTGCATGAGGATGATGGCAACATGCTAAGAAAATTCTAGGTCAATCCGTTATACCATTTGGGAGATATGGGTTTAAATAAGCTGATACGGGGTTTCCTGTAGTACTATAGGATGCCCTAGTTTACTACAGGAAACAAGTTGAAATCTATAGGAAGGTACGAAAGGTGAACTAAAGTGTGGGAAAGGTGTTTAATGGTGGAATAAGGTATAGGGAAGGTGAACATCACCCATGGCCAAACCCAGCACTCCCAGATAGTTGGGTTTGACTAAGATAGCTTGCTCATGGTAATTGGAAGACAAAGGTTTAGAATCACCAAGATATGAAGACCTATGCAGAAGAAAACAAAGGAAATTATCACCTCCAGAGGACCATGGATCGATCATCAACTCAACAACAACATGCATGCCTCTTCAACAACTATCAGGTAGGTACATGTATGCAATATTCTTGACCTCTTCTCTTGAGTATATTATAGTTAGAAATTTATTGTCAATGCATGAGAGATGAGGTTTTATAAGCTAAGGATGACTCAGCAGTCTCGACCACCTTCAACTAGTTAATTTCAGCACACTCCTTCACTTCTGCAATGTGGAAAAGCCAAATTAGTAAGGGTGACGATTTCGAGGAATGGGTACAACAGTTAAAAGAAGAAATTTTTTCAAAGGCGAAGTCACCACAACACTCCAAGCCCTCATCCACTTCATGTCCAATATCTACCCATCATTCATCCATCCCATTTCATAAGAAAAAACTAATATTTTTCAAGAACAAACCCTACACTCTATCTCACCCTCAACATTTCTTGAACAAACACACAGAGCACATCCTCTCCATTTTCACAAAGCTACACAACTCCCTTTGAGCCCTAGAATCATCCTCCAACCCCTATATATAATTTCTCATCACTCCCATATAGTTAGAAGACCCTCAAAGAGAAGGAATGACTGCAACAGGAAGACAAAATGTTGTTCAATAAGGAAGAAATGAACAAATTGTGCTAAAACTCAAAATGGCATTGCCTAAGAGAGACCTAATCAAAACAGAGAACTCCAAGGTCATTAGGAAATCATCTATTCCACAAAAGAGAAGAAGAAGGCAACAAAAGGCAAGAAGGCATTCACCATCAAAATAGAACTCAAATTGCAGCGATGAAAAGAGGTTTTCGAAGAGGTCTCCAATCTCTTTAGAGATTTTGTCAAAGGCATAAAATATGTTATAGAAAGGGGAGAAAGACATGGAAGTGAAGTTGAGGGTCTACCTTAAGCTAAAACTATAATTTCTTATCAAAACATGTTTAAACAGGCCACTACAGGATTTCCTATAGTTACTACAGGCTGCTATAAGGTTTCATGTAGTTACTACAGGAATTACTAGATGATGCCCTAGTTCTCACATAAAGGCGTTTTGAAGGTTTCAGAGTTGTCCAAATGGTGGAAAAAGGTATCAGAAGGGTGGAAAAGGATGTGGAAGACCTTGCCAAACTGAAACATATTCAAGAACCCATCTTGAATAAGGGGAAGAAGGCAGGCTAATGGTCTCAAGAAACATTGTAATTTTTTCTATGCACAAACAATTTTGGAAAAATGAGTGAAAATAGAATGAAGGTTTCAAGGGAGAGGATATGAATGAAATGGATCTACAAGCCAACAAAGTTCACTTGCAAAGAGGAAAGTTATGTTTTTTTGTTTTGTTTGAAAAACTATTAAACGATCATGAAAAGAACAACTACATTTTTGTGCTTGTCCTTGTAGAAATTACAACCAAGATTCTAAAGAGAAAGGACTGAGGAATGCATAAGAGAGAGGCCAACAGGGCCATGAATTAGGCACAATGAGGTCACTAAGTTGCTCATAGGATGAGGAAAACTTTCAGCAGAGGGCTATGCTGGGCCTTTAAATTAGACATAAATTAAGGCCCATGCCTCTAAATTAGACATAAATTAAGGCTCATCTTACCATCCTTCAACAAATTAAACCTTGCTTTTGCATTAAATAATGTATTTTTAACTTTAAATGTTAATTACGAAGGTTTATGAATAATTGCATATTTGTGCCTCGTATTATTTATTTTGTGGAATATTATGAGAATATTGGGCAAATTATGGAGATTTGGACGAGGAGATAATCTATGGACCTGCTCCCTACTACAGGAGGATAAATATTAAATAATAAATCAACAAGATATTCTGGAATTATGGCACAATTTGTGGAGCTCCAATGATTGAGAAAATCTAGGAATGCGTTCCCTGCCATTTAATGCAGATTCCTAGTATTGGGAACCAAATCCACTAATCAATGGATTTTGGAGGGGAAATCTTCCTCATTTCATGGAGAATGATTCCTAATCATTTTTTATAAGTACCAAGGTGAATTTGCCTCTAGGGGTGGAGTTTTCTTAATCTTCTTGTGGAGAGAACTCGTATTTTTGCAACTCCACTTTCATTTCTTGCAGGGATGCAATTGTATTGATGAAAATAATGAAGATTGGTGCCATGTTCAGCTTCTAAATCTTGGTTTCCTTCATAGGACTCTAAGTTTCCTTGGCCTCGGATGTCCTAGGAACCTCAGAGCCCTTTTGTATCATTTACTTTTCTTCTTTTCACTTCTTATTCACATGCATCTCTTGTTCTTGTTGTTTTTTATTTCTGCATTTAGTATTGATGATTTCCTGTTGTAGGATTGGGTTAAATGGTTGAAGTAAGTTATTTTTCAGGATCACAAGTATCATATAATCCTTGGATCAACTTTGAAAGGTCATAGTAATCACTGAACTACTTGGATTAGCTTGCTTATTCCCAAATCTAGATTTCTGGAAGTCCCTTGTGGCAAATAACATTAATTTTCTGCTATTTTTTAGAGCATGATAACAAGTTTCAATGGATTTTATTTCACTTCCATTATATCACAAAAACATTATAGTTAATAACAAAAATTACCCCATTTCATTTTCACTTTATTAGGTTAGGCATTTAATAGATTTACTAGCTCACTAGTTCTCGAATTTCTAGATTTTAGACTAGCATTTTTCTGCTATTTTTTAGCATGGGTTAACAGAGGTATTTTTGAATGATTCCACTTGGAATGGAGACCTAAGACATCCTAGTCAATTAAAAAATGTGTCCCATCTAATTTGGATTTGATTTTCTTGGTCATTCGGTGAATTATAGTTTCTTGTAGTAAATTTATTGTTTCCTGTAGTACTCTTCCAACATGTCTATACTTGCCCATATTTTCTCAAAAAAATTGGTTTTGGTTCCTTAGGGTTGAACCATGTCACCTAGTCTCTAAATAAATGATCAGGGAAGACTAAAGATCACTTATTACTCACCTCTTTACCCATGCAAAACATTTCAGTGATTTGGGATAATGGACAGATTTATGAAATAGATAATACAATGATGATTGCCACATCCAATGAACTTTGTTAATGGATATAAACTATTTGAAATGTAATGGTTGATATTTAGTTCATGATCTTTACTTTATGCAATTAGATTAGGTTTCTTTCCTTGTATTTTGTTTCTTGCAATAGGTTAAGGTTTCCATTTCGAGCATTTCATTTTCTGCAATTAGTTTAGGATTTGATTTCATTACATGCACTCCATTACATCATGGTAGTGAAGGAAGGACACATTGTATGTTGCACATATAGTGTCGATACCTCTTAATTTTGTACGAACCCCAGGTTGATAATTAGATTTGGTAACCTTGGGAGTTACAGCATTCTTGTTGCAATATCGAGGCTCATCACACATTTTTAGTCTTTGATAAATGCGATCACACATTTCTTATACAAGACCAAATAATAGATAGTCGGTGCACACTTTCATTTGACAGTCTCCTTCTCACTTTAGTTGTGATTGTACTTCTATTTCAGTGAGTTTTCTCAATTTTCGCTTTTGCACACCTTTTCTTTCACAAGTGTCACTTGTATGTTCCCAAATGTCATTTTTGCATGCTTTCATGCTTTGAATGTCAGTTTCATGTTTTCCTACGTTCAAATTGTCACTTTTAACGATTACCACTCCTTTATGTGTTGCACCTTTGCACACAATTAGAGGTAGATCTAGCACACTCTTCTGCATTTGATGATCCTATATATCATAAGAATATGCGCTAGGCACATTATTAAATCTTAACACATTTTCTGGTCACAATCGAAACTTGTGTTGCAACTGGTATTCTAAGTGTCACAACGTGGCATTTTAACCATTGCACTTAGATATAAGTGTCGCTTTTGATGCCATTTCAAGGTGTGATCGTTGTTCATGAGTCCTATCCATTTTCATGGCATGTATCAATGGAATTCATATGTGTGATCCATGTTTGAGTCTCATTCATATGAATTTCCCTCTCTCACTCTATTGGTCCCACACTTAACAATTTTGGAGCTCGTCTTGGTCCTCCTGCCCAGTGCAAGTTATAAAATTTTCAATCCTTCACTATGTGTTGAGCACTACCTATACTCAAACCTTATTGATGAGATTTATACCTCCTAGACTTGTGCATTGAGTCTTTCTTAAGTTCATCTCCTATGGTTGCATATTTAACACCTTCAAGATAAATTGACCTAGCCTTCTCCTTCTTGCATTAGTCAAATGTGAAATTTCCTCTTCTAGTGAGCCTTCTTGAGCAAAAGGCTCACTTTTAATGAACAATTAGCCATTGTTGAAGAAAATTGTGGTAGCCTAAGGCGTAGGGCACACTTTTATTTAACAATCAACTACTGTTGAAGAAAATTGTGCCTTCCCTTAATCCTACCTGTCTTCCCAATGCATGACACAATTTTAGCGGACAATGGAGATTCTTGTGGATCATTGTTGAAGAAAATTGTGTCCTCCCTTAAGCCTACCTCTTATTTATAGCGCATGGTGTAGTTTTAGTCAACAAGCCCTCAACCTTCGTACATTAAGCTTCCTCATTTTTCGCAAACTTGTCTTTCCTTTCCTCCTCAGCACATGGTGTTGTTTTAGTGAGCAATGGGGTCATCCCTTGGTCACTGTCAAGCTAAACTATGCTCTCACTATATCCTATTCCTTTGAGCCTAGTGCATGGTGCAGTATTAGTCATCAAGCCCATCACCTATATCCCTTGTACTTGCCCATTGATCTAGACCCTAAATAGCCCCTCCTCATAGAGCATGGTGTAGTTTTAGTGAAAAATGGTGCTTTCCTAAGCAACTATTGAACTCAATTGTGCCCTCCTCATCAAGTCCTTCCTTTTCGGTCCTTTCACGAGCTTATCAGAAGAAAATTCTCCCATGAGAAAGGTAGGGATAGAATAGATGGTTTCAATACTAATTTTTCCTTTCCATGAGTGAACTTCATTGACAGGTGTACCTACCCAAGAAGGCAAGGTGATGCTCAAGGAAGATGACAAGGAGAAGACATAAAGGAGCACTTGCAAAGAAGGAACACAGAGAAGAATCATCATGAAGACATGAAGAGATCCTAGATCATGATAGAATGAAGACATTACATTACATGATAACTCAGAAGGTCTCGATGTTGATCTAAGACCCTTTGGAGGGTGAACATGAATAACAAAGAAGATACTTCATGAAGATGAAGTGTTGATCATATCTATCATGAAGAAGTCAAAGACATAGCAACATAGAGAGCAACTTGGTATTGCCACATCATCATGAGGTTCCATGTCATCAATACCAAGTCATGGCTTGTACAAGAGTCATCACAATGTCATATGTGTCAATGTGTCCTGCCACATCATTATGTGTAATGTAAAGATGTATTTTCAAGAAAATGACAAAATGTAAAAGAGTGAAAATCCAATAGTCATATGTGGAATATGTAAAGTCACATGTGGACAAAAGAGTCTAATATAAGTTCAAAGGTCATTTAGGAGTCCAAGAGCCATGAGGGTAGCTCAAGAGTCATAGGGGATATGAAAGGTTACTCCTCTTGTTATAAAAGAAACCTCATAACTCAAGTAAAGGGATTTTTGGAAGCTTAGAATTTGGAGAGCTAGCCTCGTCTTCTTCAGCTTGGCATAAGAGAAAAGTTCATTCTTTTCGAGAAGCAAGAAGTGACTTAATGTTCCACTACTGGAGCTAGTGGCTCACCATTATAACAATGTACTTGGATCTTTCACCTAATAATTGAAGCTCATTGAGCTAACACATTTTCATGCATGTATCGTGAATATGGTAAGACTATTATTTGGATGTTTATGGTATATGTTATGTTCATATGTACTAAATAAATTGAACTATTTAATTGGATTTGGTACTCATCTCACTGAATGTGTGTTATAGTTGTTTTAATGATCGTTGTGTCTATGTGAACTACTTCACTTGATAATTAATGAATCTTTCCTTGCTCTCATGTGCCCCTTTAGAATAGTAGTACCACTCTCCTTCTAGAGACTCACTCTTACTTCCCCTCTCGTGAAGGCATCTTTTACACATTGTAATATGTGTTTCACAATGTAAACTTACTTGTTTCTTCAAAGGTTATGTGTCTAATCTCTTATGTTATCCATTGAAACCAAGGAAAATATTAAGTTATGGTGGTCAAGTTGATAGTCTGGATGGGTCTCCTACTCTAATTGGTGTGAGGTCTAATTGGAACTTCACATCGGGGATACCCCCTATATGTTGGTGATATCCAACACCTTCAACACTTGGGAATGATTGAAAAAGGATTGGAAAGCGTTCTGATTGGTACCATGCATGATCAATAACTCTTGATGGATTTGGGGAACAAATATAAGAAATTAAGAGTTGAAAATATTTATGAAAATGAGGTTGTAACATGGTTCATAGAGAAAAAATATATTTTTTCAAATATATGAATTTGAAGAAGAAAAGCTGAAGTTGAAAAGTGAAGAGGGTTTCAAGAACAAATGAAACTAAATTTATTTAGAAGAAATTATGGCAAAGGTGGATATCACCAAGGTAAACCATTTCTGAAATTAATAAGTAATAAATAATAGGATTAGATTTCAAGAACCAATTATGTCAAATGTTGAAGGTTATATTATTCTAAATTAAACCTTGAAAAATAGTGGGAAAACTAGCATAAGAAAACAATTATTTTGGTTTTTATTCTAGTTTAGTGTAACGCTCCATCCCACCCACTTTGACTTCCTAGCTAGATGGGAGGTGTTACTTTTAATTAGACCAAGCTCCATGGTCTCACTATGGAAATGGATTAAAAAATTTCATTCTTCACCAAAATTAACGGAATTAACTCTGGAAAATACCATCATGTGAAACTCATCAAGATATTTTCGGTGATATAAATTTGATCATGATTTGATGTTTGGGTCAAATGTATACCCATTTAAAGTTGGCCATTTAATCCTACCACATAAACAAGGTTTTTCCACATGGAACCCACATGGCACCTGCCTCCGCACCAAGCGGTTCCACATAATCCTTAACACCAATGTGGATGTGGATAAGTCCATTTAATTCCTTTCCGCACCACCTAAAACGTGGACCCCATCGAGCCCAACCTTCTTGTGTAAATAAAATGTTCTATGTTATATCTAGCTCTTAAATAAATACAGTGCACCCATGATTTACCACACAACAAATCATTCAGATTCCTAGATGCACATAGACCACCCATAAGCAGATGCTAATGTGTTGTATTTGGTGAATATGACACTTAAACTATTTTCATTAGTCCCATATATCTGGCTTTTGCCTCTCATTCGAGCCCCACATGGATTACCTGAAATTGGGCCCCAACCTAGATGCACCTCAACTTAACCACCTATGAATGTATATGGAGAAATACATATCTAGTTCCCATGTGAGTGTCACCACATTGTTTCTTCCAGATGTTTTTATCTCTAGACACATCCTTCAATTCACAAAGCAATCTAACCTTGTGCCAACAAATCCTTGTGGAGACCACTCTGAATATCATATGAGATCCAACTACAAGCCTTGATCACCTCGATGGGCCACACCCCAGATATCACCCTATTTTTGTGAAATATCTTGACCATTTCCCATCTGGTGCTTCCATGAAACACCTAAAACACTAAATTACTAGATGTTTGGATTCCCGGATACATCCATTGGAAATAAAGTGCATTCGACCTAGATACAAACCATGTTAAGGACTTATCCAAAATCAGATACAAGATTGGTCGTACACATTCAACTTAGAAATTTTAAGGGATTTGCATGTATTTTTCCTAGGTGCTCCTTCAAGTGAAGTGTTTCTTAGAACACTGGCTTCCCTAGAAAGGAAATCTTCATTCCACCATTAACATTCCAAATATTTTACATAGTCATAGCATGAGTAATAAGACTACAAAAATTGCTTCTAATAGACACAAGAGGGCAAGCCTAGCCATAAATAACTCTGCTCTGTAATTTCAAATACAACAACATCGTATTAACCCATAGAATGGGTCCCAATCAACATTATTAGATCCACCAGAATATCATACATTATTTCATTATTAGTGTATATATAAATAAAACAAACAAATCCTCAAGGATTAGCTCAATTGTTCGAGTTCCCATTATTAAAGCACCTCGCTAATGGGAGGTCACAAGGTCAATTCTCCTTAACACCCTCGAGGTTAGGATTTGCTAATAAGTGAGTGGGATGTTATCCCTATGGGCAAATTTGCTCAGATATTTCCTTGAAAAAAATAAATAAAAAAAAACAATCATTCATGTACAACATAAATCCATGCTAATTTATAGCATGCAACATACAACACTTTAACAACACAACTTCATTAATTATTAGACAATAGAGTCTCCTTGTCAACGATAACACCCAACCATGGAATTTCACACATCATAGAAATTTCATTGGGTTCATTAGACAATCATACATAATCATGTAATAATTTTTCAAATTAGGAAACATATCAACAACTATAGGGATCTACAAGTCTCTCATGTCATGAGAACATTCATACAAACCATCCCAAAAGTAAATATACATGAATACATATTCTTTCATTAACAATGCATAACAATTTAGATAAAGCATATTGAACAACCATGCATATTCATGTAAATAAACTTTGTATGTCATGCAACTATCAAAAAACATAGAGATCCATGAGCCCCACATAACTATGACAACATATCAATATGCATTCATCATGGACATACATAGATATCAACAAATTTTCCACAGTTGGAGAAAGTCCACTCACATAACATATAAACTAGACTAGCTAAGAGGCAACCAACAAACATGGTTATAACAGGTAGTTGCACAACTCATAACAACAAAAGATGACTTAAAGTGTATGAAATAATAGGAGAATTCTTGATTTACTTCAGACCACTAGCCATAGAGAAATCAAAACTCCCACAATGAATTAATAAGGCTACAACCACATAGCTCAAACAACTCATATTCACCATAGATACACATGTTAGCTTATCACCAACTATACAGTCATTCAAAAATTCGTACATAAACATTATAATGGTTAGTCATTAGTTATCCATGGCACAAATATATACAAGAATGTACACTTATCTAATCAATTTAAATGGTTGGAAACTATAGGAGGAACTTCAACTCTCCACCCAATAGTAGGCTAGTTGCACTGCAATCTTTCTTGTAGCTAACCACCCCTGAGCTGGATTTAGAGGCTGAAGAGTTTTGTGCTCAAAGGTATTCACACCAAAAAGTAGTCAGACATGTATTCAAGGGGAGGAGTCCATTGTTCAAGTGGTTTATTAACCTCTGTCATACAGAGAATACCATAGCCTCAAACTCATAAACACAATCACAGGGAATTAACCAATATTCAAGAAAGGTTCTCTTATTCCAGGAACCTGACATGACTCTAGAAGTGTTTTATTAGCCCCAAATCAAGCACCAAGTAAAAATATAATTTGTTGAGATTTCTTGGTCAAATTAATGCCAATACACTGATTGGGTCTCACCAAAAACACAGGAAATGATGTCCCAATATCACCATCGGGGTATTATGCACATTTTCTTGCATTTAGCTCTCTCCTCTCTTCCTAGTGCACTTCTTTTTACTCTTTGTTTTTCTCATGCTACGACCCAAATTCCACTCATAAACATCATGGGGAAAATATACAATCATCAACACCCTTCCCACCTAATCATTTCTTGCCAAAAAAATGCAGTCTCCCTCCTCCTGCAATTTGTTATGCCAACAATTCGCTACCCTTTCCACTTTTTTTGCTCCTAGCTTATTCACGTCCCTTTTTCTTTTCCCTCTATTACATGTTGAATTTCTCAACATGTCTCACAAGAACAAGGAAAACATGGGCTTGTCCTTGTTGCAGACTGCCTATACACACTTCAATGTCTACATCAACATACCATTTAATTTTCCAGGGAGTTAAGTGGGGAATACTTTTGAGGCACTCAATTTGGACAAGGAAAAGAGAATTTTTTAGGTCAAGCCCACAAATACAAAATTGTCAAGGTCAACCTTGGGTCAAATGACACATCTCAAGGATAAGATGGCACTCCTCAACCTGCATATAAATACAAGTTGAGTCCTCCTCATTTGGAACCTCATTAACTCACATCATATCATCTCTCTCCTCATTCTATTGGTTCGTACAACCCAGAATTGCAAGGTATCTCTCACATGTGCGAAGGGAAAAAGTCATTTTTTGTTGGGTTGAATTGCATGATTGTTTATGGGTGTTGACCAGCACTGACCAAGGATTGTTTGACCATATTTGACTGTGTTTTTGGGTGGAATATCTTTGTTTCTCTAGGCCACATTTTAGGGCACAAAGATCAAAGAAATGTGCAAGTTGACTGGCGTTGACTACAAGGCTAACCACAACTTTGACCACAAAAGAAAGTACAGACTTTGGCCAAGTTTGACTGGCTGTTTTGGGATTATTTTGGGCTAACTTTGACCAACATTCGAGGTCGAGTTTGATTGTTGTTGACTAAGCTCTTAAAAGGTTGTTCTAACCATTGACTATTGAATGGTGAGAGTTGACTTCGTTGTGACCTCCTAGTGGCGAGGTACTCAACAAAGAGAACTCGACTAATTGAGCTAACCCTCAAGGCTTCTTCATTCAATTCCTTAATTTATTTTTCTCAAACATTTTCCTCATGTAGATGTTGCTAATTACAACTAATTTCTACAATTTCATTAAGTTTATATTCATAGAGTTTATTATGATTCTTATTCTACCCTTTTATGGATCTCTGACAAGATTCAAAGCATGTGATGGGAAATTGTTTGAGAAGGTTCTCAAATTTTTTTATGAAGGTACCAATGATTCTATTGATTTGAATTTGAATAAAAGTGCAAAACAATTTCCTTATACATGCCAAAATCAATTGTGTTGCTAGCCTCTAATTCCTCTTTGTAATATCATTCCTCCTCTAAGAAAAATGAAATACATGAAAATCTAGATTGTATTTTCACCTTATTGATTCGAATTATTAGAGTCTAATGTGATATATGAAACCCAAATGTACAATGTTGATATGAATCCCCACCTCTTTATGAAAATCTTCACCATAGGAAGCCTAAATTGTGCTAAACAGGGAAAAATACCATCAGTAAAGAAAGTAGTAGAAAAGATACCTGACATAGAGAGGTAGAAGTAGAGGCGAGGGCTATATTATGAATTATATGCCTGAAAAAATTATTTGAAAACTATACATGTAACAATCTAGGCACTTGGCCACTAGTGGAAACAACCTAGAAATGGGAAAATAATTTCAAATATATAAACATACAAGGGTCAAATGAGGTATTGAAATGAAAAAATACAAGTAATAACACTCAAAAGTAGAAATTTTAAGTTGAAATAATGCATACCGTATTACTTAATGCCTGAACTAACTATTGGAGATCAATTAATCTAAAACCACTAAATCATTGAGCTTTTGCAGCTGAATCAACGTATTAGATCTATTAGCTATTTAGAGAAGAGGTGATGTCATTAGTGGTGCAAAACAAAGAGATAAAACGTGGGCCTCTTTATCTCATGTAGGTAATGACAGGATACCATCAACACCACACCATCCTTTTTATCTTGACAGTAGCAGGTAGTTGTAGGAAATTCCAACATGAACTGAAACAAGCCATCAAGATATACCTATTGCACCAACACAAACTACAACTGTTTATTCTAATGAATGCACTAATGAATCCCTTGATGCCACTATTGATTAAGTAGATGTATTACTAAATTGAATCTATCAAAACTAGCTACCTGTGCTAGGATGCTTTTAAATGAGTTGGTAAGCTTACTTATTTAACAAATAAGTTGCTTCCCAGAATCATTGTGCGTGCCTACAAATGTATGTTCTATATGATAATAATATTTTGTGGATAAACCTTCAACTATAAATAATATGAAGAAGCTGTGAAGAAGGTTGGAAGAAAAAAAATAGGGTTTTGATGGGAGGGGACAATGCAAATGGGAAATAGACACATGAACAAATAGATTTATTGAAATATACTTGGTGTTGATGGGAGGGGACAATGCAGATGGGAAATAAATACACGAACAAATAGATTTAATAGAATGTTTTTATAAAAAATGATAAGTAATGAATTTTAATCAATATTTGACAAACAATGAAATTTAGTAGAAAAATATACCTTTAAAAACAATTTCACCATAATTTATATTTTAAATTACAAAAACTTAATACATTTAACAAAACAATTAACAATAAAAAGGAATATATTCACTTAAATTTAATAATATCTTAGTACTTTTTTGGTACTTGATCTAACTCACTTAAATTGTTTAAATTTGCATGGCCCTTAGTACATTTAAAGAGATAATTAACAATGAAAGCACGTGTATTAACTTCAATTATTTTATTTTTATAATGTGATTTAATATATGAGTACACACAAGTTGGGGACTTGTTTGGTTTTAAAGCCATATTTCTTCATTCATTTAAAAGAAAGTTTTAGAGTTTTGATTTGTTGATTACTTAAACGAATTTAGTTATATCATTTATTTCGTAGCTCTTATTCTATTTAAAACAAAATAATGTCGTTTCTTAAGGAAAATAGATCCTTTATCTCCATGCAAATTAGGGATCTTTCGGCTTGCATTGTAAATGTATCTTTAGACTTTTGTACAATCCAGTACTATTAAAAAGTCACATTTACTTTTTAATTTAGAGTTTTGAGCAAATTTAACATTATGTGACATCTTTTTTATAACTAGCAATTACACTGTATGTTGCAAATGAAATGTCGTAAGGCGGTAGTATAGGAAACAATAGTATAGAAAATATAATGACAATATTAGATATTGTGATAAATAAATAAGAAAAATGTTAATTGAATGTTTTAGAACAATATGAAGCATACCTTTTTTGAACTAAATTCTCAAAAAAAAATTAAAGTCGCCAGCAACAAAGTAAGACTTGTTAGGTACTCATTGGTAAGTCTTTGATCTATAAGATATCACAAGTTCAATTTATAGGTAGATGAAAAATTATGTATCAAAAAATAAAAGGAAAACTCTTAATTTGAATTTTTCATATGACCAAGTGTTTGTTGTGCCTTTTCCTAATGCAAATCAAACTCTTACATTCCCGTGTCTTACAAGTCATTTTCCCTAATGATATTTCAACATTAATTTGATGCAACATTGAAATATGGAGAAAAAATAGAGAGAAAACATACCTTGGTTAGTTCCATATGTAGTTGAAATGATCGATCAATACTCACGAATGTGATTCTTCAAAATCCATTAATAGAGAAAAATACAATTGCGAGATATGGAATGCATGGGGATGGAATGGAATCTCTCGCAATTTTCTATGAAATTGAATGAGAAAACATGAAGCCAGATCATGTCACCTTCATTGGCACCATTTATGTGTGTAGCCATGCAAGCCTAGTGGACGAGGACTATGTTCATTTTAATCGAATGAGAAGTCATTATTGTGTAGCACCCATGGTGGGTCATTATGCATGCATTATTGATTTTCTTGGGTGCGTTGGGCGTCTTGATGAGGAATTCAATCTAATTGAAACAATTCCATTAAAGCTAGAGAATGGTGTATTTAGGGCTTTGCTTGGTGCATGCAGAATTCACTATAATATAGAGATAGGATAATGGGCCACAAATCAAACTTTTGATTTAGAACCTGAAAATGTAGGATATTATGTACTACTATAAAATTTATATGCAGATGTTGGAAGATGGGATGGAGTAAAAAAGATTAGAAATTAAAGACAGAGGACTAAAAAAGTGGGCAAGACGCAATTGGATAGAGGTGAAAAACAGATTCCATGCATTCTGCGTAGGAGACAAATCACATTTACATGCAGCAAAAATCTATGCAATGCTAGAAAAGTTGGCTGAGGAGATGAAGAAATTTGGTTATTTACCCAATACAAGTTTTGTGCTTCATTATGTTCATGGAAGTAGATAAAGTGTACATATTTTTGGCCACAAGGTAAGAAGGTATACATATTTGTGCCCAACACTTTACTAAGTTTCTTTTGTTGTTGAAAAGAAAATTAATGATGCTAGGTGACTGGATGAAAGGTATTAAAGCAAGGCACTCTCATCATATATAAAATATAATCTTGTTCAATCTTTTATGAGTTTGTGAAACAACGCATGCTTGCCTTACATTCAATTTTTTTTCTATGTAGGTTGCTCCTTCATTTTAATAATTTGTGATTTCAAAAGAAAAGTGTTTGATGTCGTCATTACATTATTTAACTCGTCAAATATTGTGGGAGCTTCATCAAGATGCCTGGAGACCTCAATTGATTATTTTGGAAGGGCTAAAAAGGATAAATTAGCAAGAGTCACTCTTTCGCAAATCATTAATCATAAGCAATAGACACACAACCTTCTACAAACCCTTACCCATCTGATGCCCTAATTAATTGGATTATATCAAATTACCAATTACTCTTTGGTTGCATATTCATTTACATAAATTTCAATTTTAGATGAAAATTGATTAAAGAGTTGTATTTTCAACCCACGACAGGGCTTCCTTAAGACATTTGAAGACTCAACATCATTGTATTATCAGAATGGGAATCACCATGAAACTTTGAATGCCTTTTATCAAATGAGACTTGCAGGTGTGAAACTGGACTTTGTACGGTTGTGAGTATTATTCATGTATGTCCTAGGTCAAAGGATCTTCAACACAATGAGAGAACTCATGATTATGTAGTTCGCAATGGATTGGAGTATTGGGTAATGCACTTTTAAACTTTCATATAAATAAGTGTAGGGACAATACTTGTGATTCTACATTCACATTCAGATACATGGCAAAGTCTATGAGGCTCAAACCGTCACAATATTTTTACCTTGTTGGTATACAAATCAAATCTCGGTTGCAACCCCACCCTAGATGAACACTAACCCAAGATTAATAATTAACCTAGTGGCTTCCCTTTGTCTTTCCTCCTTCCCCCACTTTGGTCCCAGTTTACTTCGTAAACCAAGTGGTGATTTCACTCCCTTCCTCCTCAATCCTCTTGATGAGGGAAGGGCCATTTGTGTGGTGGTGCATTACTTTACTCTAATCGCTACTCCACGGGAAAAAATCATATTTCACTATAAAAAAATTAGAACGAAAATAAAATATCTTTTCAAAGAAAACATAGCTTGCATCATAAGTGGAAGTACAAAATGATTAATTGAAGTGAAAAAATACAATATGTGATGACTTAATTTTTACAACATAGATAGAAAAGATTGATGGCTTGCATGGGTTTGAAGTTATGGAAATTATTTTGCATGTTCATAAAAGAAATGGGTTAGCACCAAGAAAATTTGTTTCTTGTCTATTATTTGTAACTATTGAAAATTTATTTGAACTAAGAGTTTCTTGAAGAAAGGCTTAAAACATTATACAAAGAAGTTAGAGCCCGAGTGAAAGATGCACAAGACAACAATTGAATTTCCACTCATACCATGAAGGCTATATAACCAAAAATCATGTTTATCACTTGAAAACTTTTATTTGCGCATATTTCTCCCATGAAATATATTTCAAAAAAATACAACACAAGAAATATACGAGGAAAAATTATAAAATAGTAAAATACATTCCCAGACTCAATGAGACAAGAAAGATCCTAAAAAAATACCAAAAAATGATGAGATAAATCCACAAATCACTTTTTATAGAATCTATACATGAGATAATAGGCATTATTTGAACGTGTCTGCCAAGGAAATGAAGGTCCTTTATTAGTGACACTTCTGTAGTAAGCTGAAGAGAAATATTAAGATGAAAATTGTAACTCTCTTCAGTCTGTCGTTCCCATTTCTTCTCAGCCTCAACACTCTACCTAGTATAATCATATTTCCATTCTTCTTCATAAAATACATTGAATAAGCTAGAATCAGTGACATTCAAAGAAAAATTGGGAGAGTTGTTAGTAAGGGGTAAATCCCAAGAATAGAGACTGTCTACAAAGTTTCTTCCACTAGACCCCCTTTGCAGTCTCGTGGATGATGGACCCATAACTGTTACTCCCACTTTAGCTCTTATCACTAGGATAGACATTAACCCTGTGAAGGTTGTACTCACCAAGCATAATCACATGGTCCACGAGTGAAACACTTTACATATTTCACTGCATTAATCAAAAGCAATATACATGCAACCTTCCATAAACCCTTACCCATATCAAATTATCTGTAACTCTTTGGTTGCATATTCATTTACATAATTTTCAATTTTAGCTTAAAAGTAATTAAAGAGTTTTATTTTCAACCCATGACAGGGCTTCCTTAAGACACTTGAAGACTCAACATCAAGATGTTCTCAGAATGGGAATCACCATGAAACTTTGAATTCCTTTCATCATATGGAACTTGCAAGTGTGAAACTTGACTCTGCACCCTTGTGAGCATTCTTTTTATATGTCCCAGCTCAGAGTATCTTCAACATGACAAGATAATTCATGACTTTGTAGTTCATAATGGATTGGAGTATTTGGTAATGCACTTGTATACATGCATTCAGCATCCAAGAGAAACATTGGAGACCAAGTATTTTCTACATTGTCTTACAAAGATGTAGCCTCCTATAATGATGCGATTGTAGGCTATTATTATAATTAGTATTCTGGAAAAGCTTAGAACCACTATTGTGAAATGGATAGTTAAGATGCTTTACCTAATTCAGTCATTGTGATAAATATTTTTTGAATCTGTAGTCATTTAAAATATCTACTGTACTACAAGGGGATCCACAATTACATCTTCATAAATGGTTTTTGTGTCAGGTTTTTGTAGGTGATGCCCTCATATGCATCTATCAATTGTCAAATGTGGTAGTTTAGAGGTTGCGCACCATTTCTTTGATAGATTTTCTATACAATATTTTTCTATTATAGAGTTCCATTATTGTAGGATATTAAATGCATGGGGGTGGAATGGAATCTCTCACACTTTTCTATAGAATGGGATGGGCTAGTTTGAATCCAAACTAAATCACTATCACTAGTGTCATGTTTGCTTTAAGTCATGTAGGTCTTTTGAATGAGGGTTGGTTGCATTTCAAATACGTGAGAAGATAAATGGAGAATGCCCATGGTGGATCATTATACATGCATGGTTGGTCTTCTTGGGCATGCTGGATAGTTAGATGATCCATGTGCTATTATGATAGGAATGCTAGTGCAACCAATAACAGATTAGAATCTTGAGATAGAGTAAGATTGGAGACCAAGTATTTGCTACATTGTCTTACAAAGACGTGGCCTTCTAGATTGATGCCATTATAGGCTATTCTTATAATTAGTATTCTGAAAAGGCTTAGAACTGCTATTGTTAAATGGATAGTTCAGATTCTTTACCTAATTCAATCATTGTGATAAATATTCTTTGAATATGTAGTCATTTAAGATATCTATTGTAATACAAGGGGATCCACAATTACAACATCAAAAATGGATTTTGAGTCAGGTTTGTGTAGGTGATGCCCTCATATGCATCTATCAATTATGAATTATAGTAGTTTAGAGGTTGTTGACAATTTCATTGATAGATTTTCTATACAAGATTTGCTATTATGGAGTGCCATTATTGCAGGATGTTAAATGCATGGGAGTAGAATGGAATCTCTCACACTTTTCTACAGAATGGAACGGGAAAGTGTGAATCCAAATTAAATCACTATCACCGGTGTCATGTTTGCTTGCTGTCGTGTAGGTATTTTGAATGAGGGTTGGTTGCATTTCAAATACATGAGAAGATAAATGCATAATTCCCATGGTGGATCATTATACATGCATGCTTGGTCTGCTTGGGCATGCCAGATATTTAGATGACCATGTGTCGTTATTATAGGAATACGAACACAACCAATATTAACAGATTAGAATCTTGAGGAAAAGTATGACCCAAATGAGATCAAGATGTAACAAATTCTATTTTTATATTTAAATGAGCGTAAAGACAACACTTGTGCTTCTACATTGACATTCAGATGCATGAAAAATTCTATGAGGTTAAAACAGTCACAATATTTTTACCTTGTTGGTATAGCAATCCAATCTCTCTTGCAACCCCACCCTAGATGAACACTAACCAAAGATTAATAATTAACCTTCTGGCTTCCCTTTATCTTTCCTACTTCACCCACCCTAGTCCCAATTGCTTTCATAAACCAAGTGGCAACTCCACCCCCTTCCTCCTCCCTCCTCATGATGAGGCTGGGCCATTTGTGTGGTGGTGCATTACTTTACTCTAACTATCACTCCACAACAAAAAAACATAATTCACTATAAAAAATTTAGAACAAAAACAAAATCTCTTTTCAAAGAAAATGTTGGTTCACTAAGATGTCTTTTTACAGGCAATATTAATCCCTACATTAGTTGTCAACCCGAGGTAAGTCTTTCTATTTCAAGAGTGACAACAAAGTATGTGCAGTGAAGTTAGAGGTTATCTAATGATGAATCGTTGCAATTATTAAAGTCCAATTCTTCAATCCAGATCACACAACTCTGCAAAGAAACTATTTATGAAAGGAATGTTCGCAACACCCTATATAATTCCATACAACTTGTTCCGAAACCAATTGGAACTTGAATGCAAATGAGAATTACTCAAATAATCTTGAGACTAGTCACACTTAATCAAGTAGAGCAGCTATGATTACCGAGCACACCACTCAACTCAAATCAATCTGTATTGCTAAATAACAATAACAATCAGCAATTGAACAACAATATGTAAGTGAACAACAATAACTATAAAAGATTCCTAACTGATAAAAGTTCTATATTGCAATCCATAGAAGTTACTCAGTCTTGTTCCTCAAGATCTATGATAACATTCATTCGATCGAACAACAATCAACCATATATTCACTTATTCTAATTAGAATGCCTACTTAATTTTATCTCACAATTTCAGTATAAATCTAAGTGAACAACAACATAGGTTAACATCAATCTTCAAGATAAGTAAGAGAACTAAACATTAAATCAAATACAAGGACTGAATGTAAACTATAACACAAAGGAGCAGTGGAACTTCTTGTGACTGGGCTCAAAGTCGCCAGAAGCCTCTGCTTAGTAAAAGCTCAGAATACGGAGATGTATTACATGCAAACTCCTTTCATTAACTTCAAAGTAACATCTGATAGAATCACTGAATTAACAACATTTGTGCTCTCAAAAGAATAATTACATATCAATAGTCTCCCCCTCATCTAGTTGCCTTTTAGCTTTATATAACATGGAAGGGAAACTTGGATAACAACAAATCCTCAGGATCAGGAGATCTTGAGGATTTCGCCATATAAAATATGATCATATGATAAAACAGGAGTACTCGAGCTAATCTTCTGCTTCCTTTCCTACCCCAAATGCCGTGTCTTTTCCCTTTATGGCCTTGTGCTATCCTGCCAACTGAACAACCTTTGCCCAATCACATCTATGCATACAAAAATAACAAAGAATCAGTTTTTCATACTTAATTCGCCTATTCTATCACCAACTAGTTTCTTCCAACTTTGACTAATATTTTCCTCATTTTATTCTATAAACAGAGATAATATTATAAGGATGATCGATAAATGAAGCATTAAGTGACAAGAAATCTACCTTTTCCTCGTCCCAACATACTCCCCAGCTTACCTTATTGCACGTCCTCATGCAAGAATATAATTCAGATGCAATTGGGTGAGGGAATAAGTAGGGTATACTTCTTCCTTGTATTTTCTAAAACCATTCTTTTGCTTGAGGACAACGAAAGCTTGGGTTACCTCATGATCTTTTAAATTATAATCACTACGGTATTGATCAGGACGATACCGTATGATTTGGGTTCTGTAGTGGCATCCTATCATGTCTGGTCCCAATGTTAAAATCATATTGCTATATTTGAAAAATCGGGACGAAGCAGCTTAGAAGTTATGGTATCCGAACGGCCCCCGACCCCTCACAGTGTTACTGGAAACTTCCCATCTTTGTTTGGATGCAGCTAGGGCTTCTTCTTTAATATCCTAAAAATATTCCTTTCCGGCCTGAATGATACTAGTATGGATTGGCCCCAAATTTCCTACGACATCAGCTTTCTTCATAAATAGCTTATTCCATACAAATAAGAGCAGTGGATGGGTAGGTTCTCCTCTGACCCATAGGTCAATGCCATATTCACTCCTTATGAATGTGTTGTAAGCCTTGGCCCATTTTAGCTGATTAGCAACAAAGGAAAGGAATGCCTAAAATTGAATGTCCCCCATGAAAGGGGCAGGGTTGCTATCCCTGTCATCCTCTCAAACAAAATTATGCATATAGAGCTCACAAAGGAGGCGTTGAATCTTCTCATTGTGTCCTCTAAAACACTTAATAAAATCAGTAACGATTTTAATTTCTGTTGATTTACCCACCCTAACGGCCTTAACTTTTAACAGGGGATATCTTTCCATGAGAAATAAAGCATAATTAGTAGTGGGAGCTCGACAAGACAGTGTGTCTGAATAAAGAGAACAAACAATATCCATCTGTTCTCAAGCTTCCTGCAATTGACCCTTTAAAATTTCAACCTTCTTTTGGTCAACCTTGTATTGAGCAAAAGTCTCTTCCTCCGTCCTGGTAAGTGCCTAAAGTTTTTTTCTTTAGCCCTTGATGTTCATGAAAATGGATCACCTTCTCTTTATGCTGAGCTAGCTCTTGATGAACTATTAAAAATTCATTTTCTAATTTTTTAATAACGACTTCTTTAACCAAGCGGGTGTAAAGAGGCATTTCATCTGTTTGGATTTCTGCATCTTGGGTCTCCTCAAGGTCAATCTGGATAATAGTTTCAACTGCTTGAGCCTTTTCTTCAATCTCGGTCTGGACATAAGTGTCTTCTCTAGTAATGGTCTCAGTTTGGGTTTCTCTTAGGCAACCCTTAAGAAGCTCTATCTTTCAATGCTCCTCGGCTGCTCCCTGCCCTTAGTAAAAATTTCCATGTTTCCCAAAACCCTTGCCACTTCCTCCTCATAGTCTTTCGATGGATGGTCTTGAGGCCTAAGAGGAAGTGTGCAAGATGGTCCAACTTCTTCTGCTTAGATTGGAATGAGCTGCTGGGCTTTTACTCTCACCGAGATTCTATGCTTAGCTGATCTAGGGGTGCAATGGGGTTCTTACATTTTAATATTTTCTTTGGCCCTGGGGATCTTGGTCCTTGCTACTCTGTCTCCTCATTTTCCGGGGGTGGAGCCAAGGTAGGATTTATGATACTATCCCATCTTAATTGTTGTTGTGCCAATCTATTTGTGATGATTAACTTAATTAACCCATGATGGCTGACTACACTATGTGGGTCCTTGGTTGTCCTTACCTTTCAGGAAACATCATGTAACAAGGAATTTAAATAAAATGGTAAATTAACTGAAATTCTTTGCTTTGAAATGGCTAGGAGTTTCAGTTGTCGAGGCTTTACCACGTCATGTAGACCGTCACAAGTGATGTATCTTTGGATGATGATCGCCAGCTCTTGCCATGGTTGTTGCAACGTTGAAGGATGAATTCCTTTACCTGTTCGTACCAGCAGATCACCTGGGTCCTGAAAGGCTTCAATTTCATTATATAGAAAGATGCATTTGTTTGCCCATTTTTCCCCTTCTGTCAAAAGTTGAGTGACTTTGGCCAGGAATTCTTCTAAAACTGTCATGCTTATGCCTTTAACCATTGTGTTACCGTTCTGCAGATTTTGCAGAAACTCCAACGTTAGCTCTTCATGGAATACCTGCAATTTGTTCAAGTGCTGTAACCAGCTAGCGCGTTCAAGGATTTCATGGGCATGATCCGACACCATCAGCATTGGGGGCTCACTCTAAATTGATCTTCCACCCATAGTTGCTGCAATTGGGTTTGGTTCTTCTGAAGACAACTGTGTTTTACCTTTGAAATGCAACAAAGCAACAATGTATATCACAACGATTATAAAGGAAATGACTCTACTTGGATAAGAATTATTGTTTTTAGTTAAGCCGTCCATCCTGTCAGCCACACTTAACGCAAGATCGTATGTTCGCATGCCCGCCATAATGGTTTTCATTCTTCAACCAATTGGAATTTCCTGCCAATTATCACATATCCCTGCACATCATGCAAACTTACTCCGGATGTAATCCGAATGATTATCATTCATTTATTCATAACGGGAATACGTGCCATCCATATGCAGGCCATCCCCCTCTCTAATGAGAGAAGGGCATCCATGTCCTTTCGGAACGCGAAAAACAAGCAAATAACTAATGTGATATAAATTTTAGCAACCAAAAAAACACATCACACAAATCAATAAAGCATGCAAGCAACATGCATTGGCAGATGTGAATTGGCCAAAAATAACGACAGTAATATCAAGTCATTATGTCAAATATCTTACCATAAGCGGAGTTAATCATATTAGCCTAATCGACGGTTTATATTTAATGACTGACATTTAATACACGGACACATGGAGGATTATAAAAATCACCATGCTATGCAGCTTGTAAAAGTGCTACCAAATGGAATTTTTGTTTAAACATAAGGTCATCAGTGATAAGAGGTAGATGTCATATGGCAATATAAGATAATACTTCAATACCACAGTAGAGCCACTGTTGCCAGCAAGCATTCATAGCCTCGACAGGGTTGCTTTTTAACCCTCCCAAATGAGCCAGAGTCCTTTTTACTTTTTGATTATTATCACAAAGAGGCCACTATGCTGGCTTGGTGACTAGATAACCATAGTGCCACTCACCAAGGTGAAACAAAGATGATCAGGCTGGCTCGTGATGAGACCCCCTGTTCTTCTGACAATTTATTTATCAGGAAGATCATTACCTTGGTGTGGTAGCCAAATTGGAATGTCACCTATTACCTCCTTATGATCATGGTAGGATGGCTCATGAAGAGACCCCCTATCCTCTTTGGACAATGTTATAAGCATTTTGCTATTTATTTCTATTTTTACAATTTTTCTTGTAAAAAGGGAGGCACATTTGCTCCTTAAGAGTTAGGGATGGTGTAAGAAGTAAGAAGATACCGATGGGAGTATTATACTCTTATCGCTTAACATTATATCGAGGATTTTTATCCATTTGGAAGTATAAACATAAGCCAACATGGATTAAAGGTAATGAATCATTTCCTAATTTGTTCCAAAAGAAAAGATATTCAGACAACCATTATAAAGATATGCCATATTATCTTGATGAATAAAGATAACCAACAAAAGGATTTTAGAGGTTATAATGACATTGTTATTACTATATATCTATAGAAAAGGCACGAATGCACATGGAACTTATTTGGAAAAAAGAAGAGGATCATCATATAATGATTTGAGGGAAAAGGAATGAGAAAAATTCAACATTTAGCTTGCAACAAGGTGCAGTTCACTATGCAAAATAAAAAAATCAAAGAAAATAAAAATGAATAAGGAAGAATGCGTTGTTCAAAAACAACAGTCGTTCAATAGTGTGAACAACAAAAATAAATAAAAAGAACTAGTGCTATTCAATCAAGTGAACGACAATTGTTTAATAACTTGAACAATTAAAACTAATAAATGGAAAATATGTCGTTCAATCCATTGAATGACAGATGTGAGAATACAAAAAAATAATAGTGTTGTTCAATCAATTGAACGACAGTCGTCCATTTGTTTGAACAAAAAAAAAAACATTGTTCAATGAAGTGCATAGCAAGCGTCTGCTAGCTTGAATGACAAAAAATATGTGTTGTTCAATCAACAGAACGACAACGTTCACTTGTTTGAACAACGATAATCAACAAAAAATGTGTTGTTCAATCAATTGAATGACAAATGTCCCATTGTTTGAATCAACGAAAATCAAAAACAAAAATGTGTTGTTCAATCAATTGAACGACAACGTTCGCTTGTTTGAACATCATAAAAAATGTGTTGTTTAATCAATTGAACGACAAACGTCAGATTGTTTGAACAACGAAAATCAAAAACAAAAATGTGTTGTTCAATTAATTGAACGGCAATGTTCACTTGTTTGAACAACATAAAAAATGTGTTGTTCAATCAATTGAATGACAAACATTCAATTGTTTGAACAATAAAAATCAAAAACAAAAATGTGTTGTTCAATCAATTGAATGGCAATGTTTGCTTGTTTGAGCAACAAAAAAAATGTGATGTTCAATCAATTGAACGGCAAACGTTCAATTGTTTGAAAAATGAAAATGGGAAGAAAACAAAAAGTGTGTTGTTCAATCAGTTGAACAACAAACGTCTAAGTGTTTAAACAACAAAAAATGTGTTGTTCAATCAATTGAACGACAAACGTCCCATTGTTTGAATGACAAAAATCAAAAACAAAAATGTGTTGTTCAATCAATTGAATGACAATGTTCGCTTGTTTGAATAGCATAAAAAAATGTGTTGTTCAATCAATTGAATGACAAACGTCCCATTGTTTGAACAATGAAAATAAAAAATGTGTTGTTCAATCAATTGTACAGAAACATTCGCTTGTTTGAACAGCAAAAAAATGTGTTGTTCAATCAGTGGAATGGAAACGTTTGATTGTTTGAACAACAAAAACACAAAGAAAAGTGTAATTCCTACAAAGGTATGTACATTATTTACAATTTTTCAAGCAATTTCAATTTTTTAAAGAAAACGTTGTTGGGTTATCATTCCCTGCAGCTCAAATTTGCATGGAGGGGTCCTTGCATACTTGCTTGCAAAAAGATTCTTTGGTAAGCAGTTGATGATAGAGGCGCACTTGATGGCCATTTACCTTAAAGGAATGGATGGATACATCTATGGTAGTTAAGATAAGAGTACCATTGTTATGCACTTCTAGAACCTCATAAGGGCCGAGCGATCTTTTTTGCAACTTTCCTGGGATGTCTTGGAACATGGAATCGTACAGAAGTGCCCAATCCCCTTTTTGAAACGTTTTCTTCTTGATAAGGTTGTCATGCCATTTTTCCCTTTGTTACTATATGATTGCAGTTATTTGCAGAGCAAGCAGTAGATCTTCATCTAGTTCATTAATTTGCTGAAGATGCTTGGTTTGAGCTTCTGTTAAGTCTAGACCTACTTCGTGGGTTGTCCTTAGAGTCTTTATTTCAAATTCGATTGGAAAAATTGGTTCTTTACTGAACACAAGCTGGTAAGGAGAGTATCCAGTAGTATTCCTCCAAGTCGTACGATAGGCCCACCAGGCCTCTGGAAGTCTAGTAGTCCAATCTTGTTAGTGCGTTGAGACTGTTTTAGTCATAATTTCTTCTATAACCTTGTTGGTGCTTTCTACCTACCTATTCGCCTGTGGGTGATATGAAGAAGTGATCCTGTGCATGATATGATGGTTTCTGAGGGTGGTAGTAATCTTTTTACCTGTGAAATGCTTTCCCCCATCTGTGACCACTTCTTGTGGTAATCCATACCGCACAAATAGCCCAAAAAGGAAGTTAATCGCTGCTTTCTATGTGGTTCTTGGTAAATCTACTGTTTCCACCCTTTTTGTCACATAATCCGTGGCTACCAGTATGTAAGCCTTCTGATTTAAAGGCAGGTGAAACGGGCCTATGAAGTCTAATGCCCAATGCTCAAAGGGTTCTATGATGAATTGTGGTCATAGAAGCATTTCATCAGATTGACAAGGCTGACCCATCCTTTGGCAACTGTCGCAAGCCTGGGCATATTTTTTAGTGTCCTTAAAAATAGTGGGCAGTAATAGCCATTTTGTAATACCTTATGTCCTATCCTTCAGTCTACGAAATGTCCCACACAAGGCTCATCATGGCAAGCCTTCAAGATTTCATGGATCTCATCTTCACAGATACATCTGCATATACACATGTTAGCCCCTGTATGAAAAAGATATCCACTTATCCAAGAGAACCGGGCGCTACGCTGAACAATCAATTTTCTTTCCCTTGTTGTTAAATGTTTAGGTAGCTTTCCTACTACCAGATAATTTTCCACATCTGCGTATCATGGTGTCTTAACCGCCACAACAAACAGGTGCTCATCCGGGAATTGGCCATCTACCACCAATGGATCATTAACCTTCGGAATTTGATATAGAAAATCAGCAACGAGATTCTCCTTTCGTGGATGATCCTTAATGGTAATGTCGAACTCCTGCACAAGTAATAACTATCATGTTACTCAACCATTTGTGATAGGTTTATTAGCTACATATCTAATGGTAGAGTGATCAGTGTACACAAAGACTTGGTAGCCAGTTATATAGTGCCTATATTTATTTATTGCATAAATAACTACTAGAACTTCTTTTTCTGTCATTATGTAATTGAGTTTTGTAGGGGTGATATTTTTGCTTATGTAATATATAGCATAAGGTTTCTTGTCCTCCTCCTCACCAAGGATAGCACCTATGGCTACATCTAATGAGTCTGTGGAAATATGAAAAGGCAGCTCCCATTTTGGTCCACGTAATATTGGTCATGTTGAGACAAGCTTCTTTAATCCTGCAAAAGCTATGTCACATTTGTCAGACCAACTGAAATCAATATTTCCAGTTAGAGTGTATAAGGGTGTCGTAATCTGTGAAGAAATCTTAATAAATCTATGAGAATAACTTGCATATCCTAGGAAACTACTTACCTTTGTTTGGGTGCAAGGGGTAGGCAGTAAGAGAATTACCTATATTTGTTGGTTCTACCCATATTCCTACTGCAGAGATGTAATGCCCCAGGATCACACCCTCAGTCATCATCATGTGACACTTGACATTACTTAAACATAACTTGGTAGCGATGCATCGTTCTAAAAAAAATTCAACCATCCGTAATGCTTGATAAAAATCATCCCCATATGGAGTACCCCAGGGACAGGTGAAGGTCATTTTGTCCTGGTCTTTAGGGGCAATCTGGATTTGATTGTACCCACTGAAGCCATCTAGAAAGGAGAAGAAATTCTTTCCTACCAATATATCAAGGACCTAATCAATGAATGGGAGGGGAAAATGGTCTTTCTGCATTGCCTTATTTAGCTCTCTATAGTCCACACAAATACGCCATTTCCTATTTTTCTTAGGGACTACCACGAAAGGGTAGACCCATTTCTTGTCTAAGATGGGATAAATAAAGTTTACATCCAATAGCTTATGTAATTCCTCTTTCAAGATATCCTTGAGGTGAGGATTCAACCTCCGTTGAGGCTACTGGATGGGTCATGCATCTTTCTTTGTATAAATGTTGTGTGTACATAACTGCGGATCTATCCTTTTCATATCAGGATAATCCCAAACAAAAGCCCCTTAATTTTTCTGCAATACTTGGATAATATTTTTCTGTCGTTCACTTTCCAGATTAGCATTGATATTTAGAACTTTTCCTAGTTCAGTCTCAACTGTTTTACTATTCTGAACAACAGTTGTCTAAATGTGCTAGTCATCTGTGTCCTTCAGGGGATCTTCCATGGCTTCATTATCAAGAATTGCTTTCAGCATCTGACACTCTACATTAGTTTGTTGATTTATAAAACTATTGATAAAATCATCTTCAGTTTGATCTTTAAATCCTAGCACTTCCGCTACTATGAGTGGTGAACGGATGCTCTCTTCCAGGTACATTGGTGTTTGCTTACATATTTTTACAATGGGAAAACTTGGCCTGGAAGGAGGGTATAACACCTGATTTTTTATAGTGTCTCCCTTTGTGATTGTCATGCTTCCTTCTCGGCAACCAATATATGCATCAACTATTTCCAGCCAAGGTCATCCCAGAACCAAAGGATGTCCATCCAGCCTACTCCTTGGGTTTATAACCAGGAAATCTACTGGATATTCCCATGAGTCAACAAAAACTATAATATCTTGCAATTCCCTTCTGGTCTCACCATTGACTGATCGGAAAGTTCTAATAAAGTGGTAGTTGGTTCTAAGGCTGTGATACCTAGTGCTTGACAAGTTTCTGTTGTTAGTATGTTAATGGCAACTCCTATATCAACTAGGGTGTTTGGAAAAGAGCGCCCACATATCTGAACTATTACTATGGGATTTCCAGGGTCTTCATATTTTATGGGAGTTTCCCCTCCCAAGAGTAAATTGGATAAGGTTCTTATGACATGAATAGTGGATGAGGTTTTACCTTCATCATAGGCCTTTTTACACATGATTCTTTGATGGTCTTGGCATAGATGGGAATGTCTTGAATAGCCTGGAGGAGAGGAATATTAATACACAAAATTTTCAATTCCCCTACAAGATCAAAATCGGGATAAGTGATCATTCTAGGTATCACTTGCCTTTCAGGGAATGGAGGAGAAGTGACCATAAGTTTTTTAGGGTCATCATGTTGATTTGTTTCTTCCTTGTGCTCTGATTTAGTATTATTTACAAGTGGTGGAATATGTACAGATGATGGAATATGTATAGGTGGAGTTACAGTTTCAATTGAAGGCTGGTCCCTGTTTTCCTCAGGGTTTATGACTCGCCTTGACCTTAATCTGAGTTCATTACATTCTTTCTACTCAATCTCATATTCTGGATTTTCAATAACCTGCACCAACTGGAATGGCCTATTATTAGGATTTGGTTTTGGCTGAGCTGGTAACTGTGGCCGCATAAGAGGTTGAGAATTCTGTTGTAATGTATAAGGAACTATCAATGCGGTTTGAGGTTGGGGGCCTATTCCCGTAGGTACATTGGATATCCCTAGAGGTTGCTACCAGTTTGTAGACCAATTCGAGTTTTGCGAGGTGGAGGCAGGACACTGGATTGATAGGGATTGCCTTGCCAGACAGGAGTAAAAGGCGAATTTGACCATCCATTCCCTGGAAAAGATTGTGCTGGCTAGGGTGTCATAGGGAACGGTGGACTTTGCTAGTTTGAGTAGGATGATTGGCCTTGCTAGGCTACCCCAAGGTTCTGTTGTTGATTAAACTATGATGAAGGAAAAAATTGGGATGCGTCTTGTGACATACTTGTAGGTTTGGCTTGCCATTTTCGACGTTGGTTCATCAAATATATCGGTTCTGTTTCCTCACCTGCTTCTTTGAATATTGCTTTTAGCCTGGGTAATGATGGACATTGTTCAGTATTGTGATCCTTAGTACAAATGGTGCACGTTTGAACCATGTCTAACAAGCACTCCCATTGATTGTGCTTCTTTCGACAACGTGGGCAGAAGATGGCCAAATTTTGTTCTAATAAATCTTGTTATTGTTTGGCTTGTAGAACATCCAATTGTGCTGTAAGAGGGCCCAGGATATCCATCTTAAAATCTTCCAGGAGGTTGCCAATCTCCATCTGCATTATACCGCCACTATGTGGTTTGTTTCCTCTGCTCATTAGATCTCGGCTAGCTGCTCTTGTATGTGTGCTCCCTCATGAACACTTGATACACAAACAAATGATTTCACCATACTCTTCTTGAGAAATATCTCCTTTTCCCATTAAAGTTAGAGTTTCTATCCATTCTTCTTTCATTCCTTTAATCAATATAGCTCTTAGGACTTCTTTCGGTAGCATAGTGTGTGGAGATCTTAGCAGATTATAATTAAATCATTCTACATATTCTTCTAATGTCTCGTTATCTTTTGCAGTCATCTTGAAAATCTCATCTTTTAGTTCCCTAGTTTTACAAAAGTCCTGATATCTTTTAAGGAAGGAGGTTTTCATTTCGTCCCAAGAATTGATGGTTCACCCACCTAGACCCATAAACCATCTTAAAGCTACCCCTTTCAAATTGGAAGGGAATAATTTCAGTTTTTGGGGGTCGATGGTATAGTCGTACCCTCTACAGTGGACATCAAACTCAAACAGGAAAGCATCAGGATCCTCTGTGATTATCCCATGAAAGTTTGGGATGTTCTGCAGAGGAATGGCCTTCATATTGGCATTGGCCACCTGGTCAACTATGGGGTATTCTAATGTCAAAGTTTGACCTTGGGGTGGATGTTCTGCCATTTGATCAAAGATATGCCAATAGTCTTTAGGAATTTCAAGGGGTGCTTCCGTAATAAACAGAGAGTTAGCAACCCGAGCAAGTTTTATAGCACTACCTAAGTCTGGAATCTCAAGAGATCCTTGTTCCAACAGTTGTGGTTCTGTTTTAGCAGCCCCACTAGTTTCTCCTTTTCCTTCTCGTAAATCACAAGATTTTCCCTCCTGTAGAGGATCAGAGGGTAGGCTTATTGTAGCTTGAAAACTCTGTTCCGATCCTACTTGGCTTTGAATCTTAGTATGAGCTGCAGATGGTGGGCCTGCTGCTTAAGGGATAGCAGTAGAACTTTTTCTAGATATAGCCTAGAATCCTACTGATGCTTGAGACTCTGCTCTTCTTATGATTTCATCTACAAAGGTTGTTCTCCCAAGGTTCACTGATCCTTTGGGTTTTGTGGATTTTGGTAGAGGATTCTGTTCTTTCTCTAGCTTTTTATTCCTAGTCATTCATAAAACAAATTCCTATTTAACCTCTAAAATTTTGTTGGAAAGGGGGCAGGTAAGAAAGCACTTTACTTGCTAGGTATGCAGGTTTTTACCTTCTATTTTTAAAACCTAGTTTTCTTACAGCAAGGGAATAGGATTAATCACTTTAAACACTCTCCCTGGCAACAACGCCAAAATGGTGGCTCACTAAGATGTCTTTTTACAGGCAATATTAATCCCTACATTAGTTGTCAACCTGAGGTAAGTCTTTCTATTTCAAGAGTTCCAACGCAGTATGTGCAGTGAAGTTAGAGGTTATCTAATGATGAATCATTGCAATTATTAAAGTCCAATTCTTCAATCTAGTTCACACAACTCTGCAAAGAAACAATTTAGGAAAGGAATGTTCGCAACACCCTATGTAATTCCATACAACTTGTTCTGAGACCAATTGGAACTTGAATGAAAATGAGAATTACTCAAATAAGCTTGAGACTAATCACACTTAATCAAGTAAAGAAACTATGGTTACCGAGCACACCACTCAACTCAAATCAATCTGTATTGCTAAATAACAATAACAATCGGCAATTGAACAACGATCTGTAAGTGAACAACAATAACTATAAAATATTCCTAATTGATAAACGTTCTATATTGCAATCCATAGAAGTTACTCAGTCTTGTTCCTTAAGATCTATGATAAAATTCATTTGATCGAACATCAATCAACCATACATTCACTTATTCTAATTAGAATGCTTACTTAAGTTTATCTCACAATTTCACTATAAAGCTAAGTGAACAGCAGCATAGGTTGACATCAATATTCAAGATAAGCAAGAGAATTAAACATTAAATCAAATATAAGGACTGAATGTAAACTATAACACAAAGGAGTAGTGGAACTTCTTGTGACTGGTCCCAGAGTCGCCAGAAGCCTCTGCTTAGTAAAAGCTCGAAATACAGAGATGTATTATGCACAAACTCCTTTCATTAACTTCAAAGTAACATCTGAAAGAATCATTGAATTAACTACATTTGTGCTCTCAAAATAATAATTGCATATCAATAGTCTCCCCCTCATCTAGTTTCCTTTCAGCGTTAGATAACATGAAAGGGAAACTTGGATAACAACGAACCCTTAGGATTAGGAGATCCTAAGGATTTCGCCATATGAAATCTGATCATATGATAAAATAGGAGTACTCGAGCTAATCTTCCGCTTCCTTGTTTGCCCCAAACATCGTGGCTTTTCCCTTTATGGCCTTGTGCTATCCTGCCAACTGAATAGCTTTTGCCCAATCGTATCTCTGCATACAAAAATAGCAAAGAATCATTTTTTCATACTTAATTCTCATATTCTATCACCAACTAGTTTCTTCCAACTTTGACTAATATTTTCCTCATTTTATTCTATAGACAGAGATAATATTATAAGGATGATCGATAAATGAAGCATTAAGTGACAAGAAATCATACCTTTTCCTCATCCCAATAGAAAATATAGCTTACATCATAATTTGAAGTACAAAATGATTAAATGAAGTTAAACAAAACAATATTTGATGAATTAAGTTTTATTGGGTAGATAGAAAATATTGATGGCTTGCATGTGTTTGAAGCTATGGAACTTCTTTTGCATGTTCATAAAATAAATTTGTAAGCCCCAAGAAAATGTGTTTCTTGTCTTTTATTTGCAAATTTTGACAAGTTATGTGAATTAAGAGTTGCTTGAAGAAATGGATAAACCAATATACAAAGAACTTAGAGCTTGAGTGAGCCTTACAAATCATGAGGCCTATGTTGAATTTAAATACCTTGTCTGATTATTCCAACTTGAATGCCTCGTAAATAAATAAATAGATTGTGATTTGTTTCCTTCAAAATGAGAGGTTGTTTTGGTACAATTTCTCCATATTTCTTCTTGATCACCTCCTCTTACAATAGACAACATTAATTAGCACAAAGATTTTTTTTATAGTTTGAAACATGTTTTTACAAAGGAATATAAAAATTTTGTACATAAATTTTGAATTTATATGTGAATTAAGATCCACCCCTAAATAAACTACGCAATATTCTTATGACTGCTAAGGCTTTTGCATACAACTCACTGCACGGCCTCCTGATGGATCACATCCCCTGACGAATCAAATTTTCTCTCTGAAATAGTTGCTGGCCACCAGTTCAACCAGATCATATTGGTAGCTAAGAGGCATGATCATGACTGCCCCCCCCCCGCCCCCCACCTAGGGCTGAGGGGTCGTAGTCCTTCAGGGGCGCGTGAATCATACCCTGTTTGTGCAAGGATAGACGAACCCAACAAAGGCTACTGCTTCACAAAATGATGAAGAAACCCCTGGCATGGGAGCACAATGGCAAGTGATCGAAGGGAAAAACCAATGTTGGCCATGAGTAACAACCAACCCTATGTTTGTAATCCACAACAACCATCTGGAGCAAAGCTTCCAGTATATGAAAGATCATGCTATGATCTACAAATCTCTAAGCATTTGGCCCAAGGAGTAAAACATCTTAATGTGGATCCAGCACAAATGGGAACAATGAGGGAAAATTGAGCTCCAACTCTGAGAAAAAGGGTTCTTTACAATCATCTTCACAAATCTGGAAGATAGACAACACTTCTTCGAAAATGGGCCATATTTTATGGGTAGTGCAGGGTTTTTCATCAGGTACTAGGAGGAATGCTATAACCTTGATAAGGAAGAATTTAGAGTAGCTCCAATATGGGTGCGCCTTTACTCCCTACCAAATGACTTATGGGAGTAGGACATCCTTGAAGGAATCATCAATTCCATTGGGCAATTCCTCAAAATCTCTGAGGTTACTAAAAGGCAACGCCATGCAGCCTTTGCCCAGATATGTGTGCATATGAATATATCACAACCTCTTCCAGAATCAATAGAATTAATCTACCATGATACTACCTAGATCCAACCTCTTGATTATGGACATGTCCCATTCAAGTGTCGGAGGTGCCATGAATATAGCCATTTATTCAGAGATTCCCCCTTGACTAAGATGGACAAAGCCAGATTTTCTACTCAACATCGAGATGTAGAAGAGTTCCAATAAGTCAAAGGACATCGTCCTTTCCCGAACCATATCCCCCAAGATCTAGTGAAACCGCACCCAACATCTGTTGAGACTTAGAAGGCTTGGATGACTTTTCCCACCATGGTCCTAAAACCCTTGATGGTTCCTAGCCTGAGCGACCCTTTTTCTACCCTAGCAAACCTGGATTCTGATCAGGAGAAGACAGGGGAGGAGATTCCCTGCTCTTCTAAGGAGATCTCCCAGTCCATGGAAGTCGACAAGCAACCCCTCTCCCTAGGGGAAAACATTGCATCCAAGTGAAATATGCCAAACCATTCGAAGGATGATCGAAGGGTTAAAGATGTACTTACCCACATAAGCAAGATCCTAGAAGTAGAAGAGAGGAATAAAATATTAGGTGTAGAAGAGAAGATAATGTTGGAGATATTCAAAGCTTGGAGTAAAGCAGATGCAAAATGTAGAAATTTGAATAATATAACACTTATTCACAAAGATTATCCTAATTATACACTATTTGCGGAATGCATGCATAATACATAACCTCCTCTGCCATTGATCATCAATTTGCTGAATTAAAAAAAACAATCGCATGCGCATATTGAAACATCAATCACACATATCAACACAGTATGTAATGGGGAAAGCATATAGCTGAAAACCCCCAACTATTTGTATATTATAATGATAGATAACATGTAACAATACATAGTACAATACTCCTCACAAGTACTCAGTACTATCTCCACATGCTACACACAAACTAGCTCAGATCTAAACAAGTCACGGGTTCAAATCTCCTCCACTGTTTGCCTGCCTCTACTGCGCAATCCAAGTTGAGAATAGATCAGATCCAAGTTCGAATCCCCTTGGCTTGTACTTTGCAATCCTCATTGGCAATCTCAATCAATGATTGTGCAAATCTCATGCACAACTATAATCACAACTAATAGTAGTCTCACCCTTTCACCCACCTCTAACACTTGTCTCCATTGAACTGTCCATGCACTGAGTTAACTGATGTATTCTTTAGTTGATTTATGAGTTAATAATGAGTGAATTAATTAGTAATTAATTCACACCACTCATCACTAGTGTATTTGGCAGTTAGACTAAATACAACTAGTTCAACTAAGTCAAACTGAACACAACTCCATCAACTCCTTAATCAATTCCACCAAACTCAATCACTCTAGTTCTAACTGAAGTCCATCATGCAATAGCTCAACTAACCCATAGGAAAAGTGTATTTCCTTCTAGGAGTTGCATGTGCCACATCCGTAGCTCGAACTAAAGTGCTGCAAGAGGATAAGATAATGTTTATAGTCCAAATATTATTAAGAGCTAATAATATTCGACTGT
>APFE030751655.1:102704-169578 GCA_000404065.3 Pinus taeda
GCATAGACAATATGGTCCACTGCGCAGCTAAATTTCGCCCAGTTAGCAGATTTTGGATCGAATTTATGGGATTATGTGGATTTTAGAGCAACTTGTGGAACAAATAGTGGGAAAACAAGGAGAAGCCATAACTTCTTTAGTTTTCCACCAAATTGGTTGCAAAAAGAGGTTAGATAGCCATTTTTGGACATTCATGACTCATTTGAGTAGGTTTTAGAAGCATTTGAGCATTGTAAACATTGGTTTTTACATTTTTGAGTATAATAGAGAGGCCTAAGCCATTGGAAGCTAGACCAAGGAGACGTAGCCCAGGAGGGGTGAACTCCTTTATCATGTGCTTGTTGTAATATGTTTTTGATGTTGTTATGTATATGTTTTTTCTGTTGTTCAGTTTCTGGTTTATGTTAAATTTCTGATAAAAATTAACATAAAAACTCATCATTTCACTTACAAAAATTGATGAATCCTTAAGCACAATGAAATAATTTTGTTTATAATCTAAGGAATAGCACTGCAAACTGATATTCTAAATCGGATCATTTTTTTGTATCAGAGTACTAGGTTTTGCTTTGTGAAATAAGGATTTAATTTTTTGAAAGTTTATGTCGTGCTTACAAGGTTAAAACTCAAAAGAGGTGAATGGAAGTTGGTTAGAAGCCCTAAAGTTGGGTCAAGGGGAAGGAGAGAAAGGTTGCCGCAATCTCCAGCACCATTTCAGCCTCTAGTTGCAGTTGAGACTCCAAAGATCATGTATCATGAAGGAGAACCTACAAACATGACAAAAGATGAGAATACCTTCAAAAAGGATTTCTTTGATATGATAGAGATGGTAAAGGTCCTCTATGAAGAGAGGAATACTAGGTTGCAAGGAGAAAGTTCCAAACCTCCCAACGAAGAAGGCTCTTCAGGAGGAGGTAATGGAAAAGGAGGTAATGGGAATGGAGATAAACCTCCACCTTCTCCACAATCTTCTTCATCTTCTTCTTCACAAGAATCTTCACCCTCTTCCACTAACACAACCCTTACTCATACTCATCATCATTCTTCAAAAGGAACTGGTAAATCACCTTTTTTAAAGCTTGATGTTAAATTCAAGTTGCCTATGTATAATGGTGAAGTGAATGCAGAGAAGCTTGATAATTGGATTCATCAGTTGGAGGTATATTGTAAGATTCAAAACCTTGAAGAGGATGACATAAAGATTCAGTTATCTTCCTTGATAATGGAGGGTGAAACACTTGTATGGTGGGAATTAAAGACCAAAGAGGAGATTAAAAAACACAGTAAGATCTCTATTTCTTGGAATGATTTCATTGTTGCAATTAAAATACAATTCTACCCTCTAGCTTATATGAAGAAAGCCATTATAAATTGTGAAAATTTTAGACAACTTAAAGGTTAAAATGTGCAAAATTACACCCAAGAATTCATGAAAAGGCCTGTGATGTTAGGTGTAAATTTTCAATCACAGGACACATTGTTGAAATACATAGGGGGTTTACATAGTTGCCTTAGGCATAATATCTTAATGTTTAATCCTGATAAATTAGATGATGTGTGTGTGCAAGCCACTCATCTTGAGGCAAGAGGGAAAAAAACCCCAGAAGAAGGTAGTAAAAATATGTTTAAGGGTAAAGAGAAAGAAAAGGGTCCCAGGGGAAAGAAAATGCATCCATTAAAAAGGAAGGAGAGAAAAAAATTTGTAAACATTGTTCCTGAGAGGGTCACGATGAAGCTCGTTGTTGGAAGCTTCATCACGAAATGAAACTAAAGAAATTCAACAACAAAGGAAAATAAAAGACAACTGAAATCACTCAAGAAGAGGATTTGGGATCCAAATCGGGTGATGAAACAAAAATCATAGCCATGGGGTTTCAAGGGAAGGAATCCATTGCCAGCACTAGTTCTTCAAACTCACATAATGAAACTCCAAATGAAAAGAGGAGAATAGAACTGTTTCACATAAGGGTGATATCGAAACATAACAAGATTGATATGATGTTTGATAACGGCTCTCAAGCCAATCTTATCTTAGAAAACATTGTCAGGAGTTTAAATCTAGAAATTGTCCCACATCATAAATCGTATCCACTTGGATGGGTATGTGACAATCTGAAATTGCAGGTTACAAGAAAGTGTAAACTAAAATTCGCAATCACTGCAAAATTCATAGATGAAGTGGAGCTTGACGTTGTGTCGTTAGATATCTTTGGCATTGTTCTGGGCAGCCCATACCTTTATGACTAAAAAACTATTTTCCATCGACATGAAAACAAATATCACATATTCAAAAATGGAGTACAATATATTGTGAGGGCTCACAACAAGAAAACAATCTTTTGCTTGTTAATGTAGGGAAAATGAAAAGACTGGTGAATTCGAGCAAGAATTTTATGCTTCTCATGATCAAACCCGAAAATGATGTTGATAATGAAGCATTTAATGGTTGTAATTCGAATTTGAAAACTGATTTGGTTGACGCTATTAACCAATCTAATGAAATGTTTTAGGAATCAAAGGGATTACCTCCCAAGAGGGGAATCCAACCTGAGTTACAGTTGCATCGAAAGTGTATTTTTCCTAACATTGGCATATACAGGATGTCAGTGATGGAAAGTGCATAAATTAAGATGCAAATCTAGGTATTTTTGAATAAAAGGATCATTCAACCTACTCATTTACGGTGTGGTCCACCTCTTGTTTTGGCGCCCAAGAAGAATGGTAAGCATTTCCTTGAATGGGATTCAAGAAGTGGTTTTCATCATAGTAGAGTTGTTGAAGGATATTTAGGGAAGACAACATTTAAAACCAAGCAAGGTTTGTTTGAATGGCTTGTTATGTTTTTTGGTATTTTCCATGCTCCTACTACTTTTATGAATATGAAGAAAGATGTGTTGAAGCCATTTCTAGACAAAATAGTCCATTTTGATGACATTTTCATTTTCAGAAAATTTCATTATAAACATGCCATGTATGAGAAAAAAATACTTTATGTCGTATGTCAAGAACATTTGTTTCCAAAGATGTCAAAGAATATGTTGGATAAAACTTTTTTGATGTACTTGAGTCGTGAAATGGGTTCTTCCAAGCATGTTTAGGTTCCCAACGGCTTTTCTCTGCTCACAATTTACGCACGCAGGCTTAAGAAAGTCATTTCGATAAGAGGTTTTTTGGGAGTAGTCCAATGTTGGAGGAGAAATTTTGTTAATTTTTCTTCTATTGTAGTTCATTTGAATTCATTGGCAGTTGTGAAAAAGTTCTTCCAGTGGGGAGGTAAACAATGAGAGGCATTTGATACTTTAAAACAAAAGATCAGCACAACTCTAGTTAGGGCTACGTGAAAGATAATTATAATAGATCGTGAAGATACTGAAGGTTAGAAAAGTGCACAAAGCAACCTGCATGAAGGTAGGAATAGTTGGACTAAATCGACACCACAGACATCTCAAGGGTGTGGGAACTTGGTTCCAGCATCCCCCCATACTGCTTTGGGTAAGAATTCAGTTCGCGCTCCGCAGGCTGATGCCGAAAGGGCCAGTAGTGTAGGAATTTGTTTGGCTAAATAACTCCAAACCTAGGTCAGGCCCCCATAAGCCAACAAATGGTTTCGTTTCTAGGACCAAAATCTGCATAGAGATGTCTGATGTCGTATCATTGGAATCCAACTAAGAAAGAAATTGAAGGTTGGTTGGATAGAAGAATTCACGAGTTCACGACACAGGAGAACAGGAACCCTCGATTTTCAAAAGAAGAGTGCTTAGACTGCTACCTGTACACGGAGATCCACGAAATATTTGTCGTGTCCTTCCCTACTGAGCTATACGAGTGGATCGCAAAGCTAGTAGATAGCCAAGGAAGGTAGAAGCTTGATGGTCCTATTGTGTGGACCCTAGAGTTAGTGCGAAGGTTGGACGCATGGAGGATAATATCGCATGTGTCGTTGATCATTGGCTCGATCATATTATAGGAGGATTCATTATTGAGTTCGTGGTTGACACCTCAGTCAGCTATAGTGAGACGAAGCGACGTTTTCTCAAAGGACCACGAGGTAATTACATAAATTCTTTGAATACTTGGATTAAAATTCTATTGTACAAAAAGAGGGTTATGCAGTTACCTTGATGTTCGGGGCTACATGAAGTGGAAAATCTTATAGAAACGAAGGAAATAAGGGACCAGAAAATAGCCCCTTGATTTCACCTCCGTGAGGGGACAAAGAAGAGCTCGCGAAGGTCTCACTGCAAAGTGCTATCCATCTTATAAGGAAATGAATTCTACGAATACCACCTCCACCCACACCACCACCAGCTTCACCACCATCACCTCCATCTTCACTCGTACCACCTCCACCACCACCGCGATTCAATACGGCAAGCACAATGAAGTTGCTTATGTTTAAAGGTTTGGGAAATGAGGATCCAAACCAATTCTGGTACATTGTAAGGGCAGTATTGGAAGCACAAGGAGTTATAGATGGAAATATAAAGAAAGCGACACTGGTTAGTGCCCTATAGGACCGCACACTGACCTAATATATTAAGTAATCCAATGAAAATCCAAATGTGGGAATCACGGATATCCAGATAGTGTTGAACAGAGAATTTAGTAGGCCGAAATCTGAAGTGCAGTCGATCATAGGATTTAAAGAAATCATGATGCTACCAAGAGAGACTCCTTGGGAGCTGGATCAGAGGCTGAAATGTACAATTTTCGAAGCTCATATGAATCTGACGAATGGACAGCATCGTGAGTGGTTTGTAGCTTTGCTAATGCCACATTTAAGGAGTGCACTATCACAGCAAAAGATAACGACTTAGGCAGAAGCCCTGGAGATCTCCATGAGGCTGCATGAGACCCCAATGCAGGATCCTAACTTAGGAGTTCAACAGATCCATGCGCGGCTGAAGAATTTATGCCTTGAGATGCAGAGTCTGAAATAGGATAGGACAGCTCGACCAAAAGTGCGCAAAGAGATATGGTGTGTGAAATGCAAGGGTTAGGGTCATGACAAGGACCACTTCCTGATTTTTGCGAATTACCTCGTAGGAGGAGGACCGATGCCTTTAAGGCCCGAAGTGCAAGCATGACCTAGCACATTGCCTGCTTTGTGGTGCACTATTTGTCAAATAGTAGGAAAGCATGCCACACACAATTATCACTTGTTACAGAAGCATATGCAAAATTTGCAAGAGTTGTTCTGCAACTTTTGTAGTTTGGTGGGGCATGACGAGCACACTTACAGAAGTTATGAATTAATGATGGATAGAATGCTGACCTAAAAAGTATAGGCCAAAACACGGCCCCTTGACCAAAATGCAGGAATGGCGTGGATAGGATTTTAGGGGTACAGATGAGGCTGAGGCGGAGGAGGACCTAGAAGAGGTCGAAGATAGTTGATTTGTTACAATTGCAGAGGGCCAAGACATTATTCCCGCGATTTCACGAATCCAACGCGCCTGTCGTGTTTATATTACACCTTGTTTGATCATGAGACAAAAAATTGTCCTACGCTGATAGCTACGATATGCGACAAGAGAGCACTACTGCCTCGCCCGACTCAGAACCTGCAAATGATGAGGTCTGAGCTGCACGAGGAAGATCCAAGCATGAACATTGTGCTCTGAAGTGGAATCACGATGGGAGATGACAAAGAAAAACAACAAGAATATAGTACTTGGGTTTGCAAAGCTCTGGCAGAAGAAGTGGAGTTTTATTTGGAGTGCACTTGGGAAACCTTCATGGAAGCTAGGAAGAGCTTCGCTGATGCCTCCACTTCAGGAAAAAAAGATAAACCGAAGCCAGAGATGGACTTATCTATGCTCATAATGTTCCTGGAAACATGTATGAAGTTAATGCACGATAGTAAGGTGGTGAAAGGGTTATAGGAACTCATCAACAGATGCGTTGGGACTGCACCAGGAGAACCACACATAGTCAAGAAGATTGGAAAACATAAAACAAGGACGAGATGAGAAATGAGGCTAACCACGCAAATCAGTGTATGAGATGGATTAAGTCATCCTGGATTTAGGATCAAATGTGAATGTTCTGCTAAAACAGAAATGGGAGCGAATGGGAAGACCTACGTTGTAGTGGTCTCCAATTTAGCTAAGGATGGCGAACTAGCAGAAAATAATACCCATGGGGCGATTGCGGGTAATAACTGTGCATATTGAGGGAGCGAGCGCGTTGGCAGACTTTGAAGTGATAGAGATTGTTGATGATAGAAATCCCTACCCTGCGCTCTTAGGAATTGATTAGGTCATTGACATGAATGGGGTAATTAATTTGAAGAGGCGCAAATTGATCTTTGAGAAGAAATCAATGTGCGTAATTGTAGCCGTGGACCCTGCTGAAGGATCGCACTATACAGAGCTGGAGCGCAATTATGAAAGTGATGATGATTTGGATTGCATATACAAGATAACAGTGTGAGACCAAGACTGGGTGAATCCCACCGCGGCTGGGCGGAACTCATGGGAGCGCGAGAGCTCCTGTACTTCAGATTCTGATGAAGAAACAGAGCGATGGCAGAATCGGTTACACGAGGTAACTACATTGAATTGCAATATGATGACAAGGTCGTTGTGCTGCGTGTCGACATAAGTAATAGATCTGCCTACTTATGATGGTTTAAGTGAGGTATATGCCTTCCTCGATAAATTTGAAAGAGAGGTTTCGAAAGAGCAATGCTTCCAGGCCTTGGATTGGGTACTGTGTGCTACGCCCACAATATGGTGGCGTATGCACAAAGGAAGCGTCGATGACTAGTGCGAATGTAGGAAAATGATACGCACACGATTTAGGAAGTATAAGGTGCGTCTGACAGACAAGTACAATGGACGGGATGATCCGTGCACGCATCTGGCCAAGTGGACGCAGGCCTTTTGAAAAGAGTACCAACCTGCGCGAATGCACATGTACTCTGTGCTGAAAGACCTGATAAATAAGCATGTGTTGGGGGGGAAAATGTGTAAATGGTTCTTAATGTTGGGAAGACATTATGTAGGAAGAGAAATCGTACAAAAGATTCTATGCGCAGAACCATTCAACAAGGTACGCAACACACTGAACAAGGTATGCATTGTGCAGTGAAGTGATTGGGACCTGTGCGTACCTGCAATATTATGGACTTATAGGATGACATGCAAGAAACTGACGGGACAGACACCTTTTAGGCTTATCTATGGAGTAGAAGCCATAATGACTATGGAATACATTGTGCCTAGTCTGGACATAGCGGCGCTCACAGGTATGATGGATCACGGAGTCCTAGAGGAGAGGCTCATGCAGTTGGAGGAGCTCGAAGAAGAACAATTTTTGGCTGGATTCCACCAGCAGGTACAAAAGCAGATGCGAGAAAAGGCATGGCACGATCAACATATTAAGTTGTGCACCTTTAAGGTGAATGATTTGGCATTGTCCTATGATAGTAAGTTTGATAAATTTCCAGGGAAGTTCAGAATGCATTGGCTGGGACCATATGTTATTAAGGGAATTACAGATGGTGGCGTGGTGCAGTTGGTTAAGATAAATGGAGAACTCTTCCCAGGAAAAATAAAGGTAGTCATCTGAAGCCATACATAGGTGACTCGGCCATCTGAATAACCAACGGAAGCATAGTCTTAGCACTCCAGGTAGCTACAAGGAGGCGCAAGACTATAAACTACTCTGCCCAAGAGTTGCGTGATGTCGGGACTATGCGCAATAGCGAAGTGTCACAGGGTCCGTGACAGCGCGAGGGTAGCTACGTTGCCACACAGGTCAACTGGAAAGTGACTATTACAATCACTATTCACGATGTCATGTTGGGTTTGAGACCAAATGGAGAGGGCGACAAGCATTTAAGGCAAACTGTATGGGCTATATTCTTGAAAATCTGCGCCCAATTGAGCATTAATGGACCGAATGTGGGGGAACGGTCGAATTCAAATTCAAAAGGCACTATAAATTACAAAGGGCTGTCCAACAAAAAACACTTGGAAATTTGAGAACTGAGTTGTTGCACGCTCAGACATTCATGAAGAGAGACTAGTTTGATCTTTTGAAGCCGAATTCGTTGCTTGAGCAATTACCTGAGACATTGAGAGAATTGTGGAATCGCACTATGGCAGCGCCTAAAGAAGCCATGGATACTGGAGCAATGACCAATGAGGAAGCCATGCAGGCAATAACGGAATTGGAAGCCCCAGAGAGTGCTAGGATAGTCACTGAGATCCCTAAATCACCACGCATGTCGAGACCCAAGAAAGACAAACATGCCATGGTACTGGTGTGCGTATCACCTAGAAATCCACTGAGGACTAAGCTCACCATGGAATAAAAGGGGAAGGCTATAAATTTGGAGCCCATTGAGGAGGAAGAGTTTGAAGAAATTTTGGTTGAGGAGGAGGATGTAGAAATGGAGGTTGAAACGCAGGGTGCAGACCCTCTCACCAGGCTGCCTGCATATGTTCCTCCATGGAAGGGTAAAACAAAGGTGCCCAAAGATATAGATGAGATCAAGAGCTCTCTGCAGACTCAGTTCCTTGATGAAATTATTTTTGAAGGAGCGCACTTGGGACAAGTGTCCGTACTTAAATTTGAGGATTGGGACCTCGCGAACCACGAGAAGTTCCCGCATCTCGCGGCCGCGTAGCTCATGCGCCAGAAGAAATACGTGCCAACCAGAATCATAGATTTGGAGCTGTGTAAATGGCTAAGAGGTGTAGAGAAGGCAGGATTGTTAAACCTACTCTGGGTTCTGCATTTCCATCGTGCCCCAATGACCATTTTTGTCATCAGGCAGCTACTTTGCTTGGTTCATAATGGGTGTTTGTGGCTGGAGGAGCCCATCCCCATCATGGATCATCTGATTCACAGGATTACACAACTCCCTTGTGTAGGGGAGGATCCAGTGAACATTTATGAAGGAAAGAGTGACGATTTTGCAATCGTGGAGGCCATGAAGGATAAATTTAAATTGTAAAATAAGAAGCGAGCGTACGCCATTTCCAGCATCAACAACCATGTGGTCAAGGTCGCAACAAAGACTTTGGCAGGGAAGGTGATGCGAAAGTGTCGCGTGGATGAGGTGCCCATGCTAGTGGTTGCACTAGTAGTGGAGTGCGCAGAAGGGGTCCAGTTCAACTATGAAAACTATTTATGCGAAGAGTTCCTTGAGAACTGCTGCGAGGCACATGAGTAGGGAAAAACCTTTCATTATGCATGGCTCCAATTTTCAATAGTACTGGTGGCATGGGAATTTCCCGAAGATAGCCAGTTCTCGACGATCACACAGGATATTCCAGAGGCAGCGAAGTACGCTTCGTTGTGGGCAACCAGGGACACACAAAGGATAAGGGAAAGCAAAATATTCTGGGTGCTCATGGAGATGAACATCAGAGTGGGGATTAATCATAAGACGTGGTTATCACCCGCAGTTTACAACGATCTACAGAGCTTCGGGAAGTTCAAGGCCGATTTCCACCATGTCTACATCAGGGCGTAGAAGGACCCCGCAAAGACATGGTGCGAGTTACCCTATTTTGACAACCGACAATGTCATCTTCACAGTCCTTGAGTCTTGGTTGTCAGAGTGACATGCTCCAGATGGCTCCATGGTGGAAGCAAAGAAGAAAGAAGTCTATCGCACAGCGAAAGAAGGAGGAGGCGAAACTGTGGATGGCACAGTTGGTAGAAAAGTGCAGGAACGAAGAAGCAGTGGCCAAGGCCCAAGCAACGCATGATGTTGCAAAGTTGGCAGAAGAGCAGCAGAAGACAACAGAAGACAATAGAAGAAGAGTTCAAAGGACATAAGTTTCATTCACTTGTGCCAGAGATTGACACAAAACATGGTGGCACGAACCCACATACAACGTCCAAACAGCTAAAACTTCTGCACCCAAGAGAGCAGGTAGGGCCATGAAAGAAGTCGAAGTCCTTAAAGATTTTGTTTGACCCGATCACCCTCACTGAGGGGGATCTCCATGATATTGGAGAGACAGTGAGGGATGTCACCACAAAGGCCCTCCAGCAGTTTGAGGAGCAACACCAGATGGTGTTGGGGGCTCACCGGACACAGATACAGGAGTTGTAGGTGCACACTCCACAGGCTGGCATAGTGTCAACTAGCCTGGCAGTAGGCACTTCCATGACCGAGGAAATTCTGTGCACCCAGATGACCAACACAATAGTGCTGCCAGATGGAGCACTTGTTACAGAAAATGAGGCCGACAGGCATATGGTCAGTGGGTTGAAGTGAATCAGATTAAACGTGGTTGCACTCCCTTGCGAGATGCTCTATTATTTTGTAGGATGGAGTCACTACAGAACTACGAGACATGGAGGGTTGCATACTCCAGGTAATGAGCAAGTAATGCATCAACATTGAGAAGTTGAACCTATAGCACAACGAGGTAGTGGCATAGAACAGATAGATAGTGCAGGTGGTGGAGGAAGCCTACCAGATTGTCCCAGAGTTGGCCATCCAAGCAGAGGAACCAGTGGAGGCATGCGTTTGAAAGTTAGCAGCAAGGGTACGCGACGCAAAGGAAGAAATGGCCAGGGTTCAGCTAGATCTGAACCTTCATATCACAGAACTGCAGTTGAAGGTGCAGCCTTCAACTCCGGCAGAGGTTAAGGAACAACGTGATAACGTGATCACAACAACAATGGCGGCAGTCAACAGTGCAGTGACAGACTGCAAAAAGCTATTCGAGCAGTCGTTCGAGGTCCTCACCACCCTGCAGGAGGACCCAGACATACAACGCCTAGAGTCAGAGGCGTGCAAGCTACAACAGAGATATGACAAAGTAAAAGGGACCACACAGATGGTTGCCCTTACACAGAGGCTCATGAGGATGCAGTAGGCTAAAGCACTCAAGGAGGAGGTGGATGCTACTCAGCACAAGGAAGCAGTTTTGAAGGTGTGCCTACAGCTTTGGATTGATGAGGCATATAACATTACAACCTCCATTGAAGAAAGCTCACGCAGCTGCAAGCAACAAAGGAGAGGATATACAGTAGCAGTTCATCCACAATTGTCACTGAACAACATGTAGAGGAGGTACAACAAGCAGACGCTCAGTGCAGTGCTGAACTTGCAGCAATCTAGTCAGAGTTGTGAGGTCTTCACACAAATATCTCTGCATCGAAAGAGTGACTCGAGGGTGAGTCATGATGCTTGTTTTGGAGGCTTCTTGGGTGCAGGATCCCCCGAGGGAAGTTTTGGGGCTTAGAGCCCAGATTTTGGTCAAAGATTGTAATTCCGATGTAAAGACTCCACATTTTGTGGGCGCTAAGCATGTAGTTTGTTAAAGAGTCATAGGGTTGTCTTCCCTAATTTTGTTAATGTAATGTCAGCTGTAGAGATCTACCCATGGTACACGGACCATGGGATTGTATAAATAGAGCAAGGCTCTAAGTAGTTCATTAATTCATTGATAAAAGAAGATGAAGAGTTGAGTTGTATCTGTGGAGTAAATTCCAGTTTTGGGTCGTAGAGTAGGAGAAGTCTCTGCAGCTAAGTGCGCAGAGGCCTAATAGTCCGCAGCTGAGTGCGCAAACCCCTGCAGCTGAGTGCGTAGGGTGAGTTGAGTCTGTAATAGTTGGAAGTATTAATAAAGAGAAGTTTTCTATCATTTTTGTGTATTTCTTTCTTGTTTTATGTATCTATTACATTGGGTATAAATTGCACTTTTAATGCTCATATGATGAGCGAATGTGTATAATAGTGTTGATTAAGTGAACGCAAGATAGAATATCTGTTTGCGTGAATTTAACTAAGATATGTTAAGAAGGTAAGTAAGACACTTAGCGTATTTCGGGAAATAGCGCAGAACGCTGCCCTAATAGTGCGGAAGCATCTCAGCCCCTAGTTAGGGCTACATGAAAGATGATTATAATATATTGCGAAGATACTGAAGGTTAGAACAGTGTGTGAAGAAACCAATGCGAAAGAAGGTCTAGTTGGACTAGATCGACATCACAGACATACCAAGGGTGCGGAAACCTGGTTCCAGCATCCCCCCATACTGTTTCAGGTGAGACTTCAGTCCGCGCTCCACTGCTTGATGTTGAAAGGGCCAATAGTGTAGGGATTTGTTTGGCTAAATAACTCTGAACCTGGGTCAGGCCCCCATAAGCCAACAATATTCCATGGGCGTAGTCTTTATGCAATGTGGTAAGCCCATTTCTTTTCATTCAAAAATTTTCAATGATAAAGTGTTTAAGTTGCAGCAACAAAGGCACTTCGATTGGATGGGTTTTCTTCTACCATTTGCATCATAATTTATTGTATCATCTTGGTAAGAAGGATGTTACTACTGATAATAACATGGAAAAGGCCAAATATTTCATTAAACAACTCCAAATGATACATCAAACAGTGCAAGAACAACTTGAAAAGGTTAAAGGAAAGTACATAGAAAGGAACAACAAGAATCGTGGAGATCACAAATTCCAATTCAGTGATTAATGGATCGAGATTGGAAAGGTGAGAGAACTGTACCCTCACTTGTTCAATTGAAAGTGATCCTTTTGGGTTCCAAAAGACTTCCAGTGGGGAGGAGTGATCAAGTGCTCAAAATTATACTCAAAAATCAAACAGTGCAAACTTCACTGAAATCCGAGCTCATATGTAGAAGTTATAGCAAGTCAAAGTTCATGTTTGACTTGGACAAGTGGCAGGATTGGATGAGTGGCAAAGTCCTTCAGAAAATGAGGAGGTGCCAAGTGGCAGGCCACCATTGGTCCCTGCATATCACAAATCATAGGTCGTAGGCAGATCGTGTTAAAGAATCGGCCCCGGTAGGTACCAGGTTGCGATAGCAATATCGCAATCGCAACCCACAAAAGGCATTATGGAAATCGAACCCCAGCATACCTGGGATGTGATGCGATGTGTGCAATCGAAGATCGTAATCACATATGCACTTCACAATCACAATCACACTTCCCACTGGTTCTCCGCTGATTGTGATGAGCGATAAGTTCCAGATGCGCTACAACTTTAGATTCTAGTTTATAATTCCATCGGGTCCGCCACATTGCTATCGCAATATTGCTCGCGTACACAAAACTTAAGCTCATTGGTCCTTTCTGATTGTAATTTGTGATGAACAGTCGGTACAGAGACATTATGGCCTGCCAAGTGGCTAAATTTTCACCTAGTTAGCAGATTTTGGAGCAAAATTGTGGGATTATGTCAATTTTAGAGCAATTTGTGGAACGAATAGTGGGAAAACAAGGAAAGGTCATAAATTCTTCAATTTTCCACCCAATTGGTTGCAAAAAGAGGCTAGATAGCCATATTTTGACATTTTGGACTCATTGGAGCAGGTTTCAGAAGCATTTGAGAATTGTAAACACTGGTTTTTACATTTTTGAGCATAATATAGAGGCCCAAGCCATTGGAAGATGGACCAAGGAGATGTAGTCGAGGAGGGGTAAACCCCTTTATCATGTTCTTGTTGTAATATGTTTTTGATTCTGTTTTGTACATGTTTATGCTACTGTTCAATTTCTGGTTTATGTTAAATTGCTCATAAAAATTAACATAAAAACTCATCATTTCACTTGCAAAAATTGATGAATCCATAAGCATAATGAAAGCTTTTTGTTTATAATATGAGGAAGATCTTAGCACCGCAAACTAATATTCTAAATCAGATCACTCTCCTAGAAGACATGGATAGGACAATCATAAGGGATGGTTGCTCCCCAAAATTGGTCGAGGTAGAGGGGCTTCTAGTTTGAGAAATAGAGGAAAGGAAAGCCCAAGAAGAGATCCTATGGTGCTAGGAATCACAATTCCAATGGCCTTGCTAGGGAGAGTGCAATACCAAGTTCTTACACAAGTCCATGATTAACCATCACCAACAAAATTACATCACCGAGCTTCAAGGGTCCATGGCCAGGCGCTATGAACAACAAGAAGACATCGAAAGGGAACTCAAAGGCTATTTTTCATCCTTATTGCAAGATGAAGGCTATGATAGGTTTGAACCAATTCAGACTGTCATGCATCATATCCCAACCCTAGTCACCCTTTCTCAAAATGAAGCTCTGGTTAACCCGGTCACACTTGCCGATGTGTAAGAAGTAGTTAAAGCCTTGCCGACCAATAAATCCCCAAGCTCGGACGGATTCACTACTGAATTTTTCAAAGAAGGATGGCCTTTTCTGAGTCAAAATATATGGGATATGGTGGAGGAATATTGTCACCTTCATCGTATCTGGTCGGCCCTGAATGCCACCTTCCTAACCCTCATCCCCAAATCCCAAGTCGCCCTAGTCCCCGATGACTTCAGACCCATCGCCCTCTGCAATGTCATCTATAAAATCATCTCTACGATCTTGGTGAGATGTTTGAAGTCCATCCTACATAACATAATCAGGCAGAAACAATCGAGTTTTGTATAAGGTCACCAAATCCTTTATGGCATTGTCTCAACACATGATACCATACACTCTATTCAATCCCACAAAACGAAAGGCATGCTGCTCAAAATGGATCTGTCAAAATCCCTTGATCAGATGAATTGGGATTATCTACTAGAAATTACCAAGGCCTTTGGATTTATAAATGGGTTGGGTGCACTGGATCAGATCCCTAATCTCCACCCCATTCTTCTCCATCTTGATTAACAGATCCCCCTCAACAACCTTCAAATTTTCTGGTGGTATTCGTCAAGGGGACCCTATATCCCCTTCCTCTTCATCATTGCAACAAAAGGTTTGGGAAGGATTTCCAAGGTAGAAACACAACGAAACCTATTGAGAAACATCCACATTCATGGCACCAATGTCTGTATGACTCACTGTTGGGAATGGGATCCCCCAAGGACAGTTTTGGGGCTAAAAGCCCATTTTTTGGTTAAATTTTGTAATAAACTTGTAAAGACTCTGCATTTTGTGGTTGCGGAGTGCGAAGGTGTCATAAGTCATAAATGGTTGTCCGCCCTTAGTTTTGTAAAGTAAAGTCGGCTGTAAGAGATCTACCCATGGTTTGCGGACCATGGGATTGTATAAAAAGAGTTAATCTCTAAGTAGTTAGAATACGAATCAATCATGTAAAAGAGTTGTAGCTCTGAAGTAAGAAGTCTAAGTCTTAGTTCGTAGCATAGGTAGAGGCTCTGCAACTGAGTGTGTAGAGGCCTAGGGTGGAAGTCTGCAGCTGAGTACGCGGACCCCTGCAGCTGTGTAAGCAAGGTGGATAGAGTTTGTAATCACTTGGAAGACATCAATAAAGAGAAATATTCTACAATTTCTGAGTCTTCTTCCGATTAATGCATCTTGTCATTTTATGTATGAATTTCCCTTATAATGCTTATGTGATGTGCGAATGTATATAATTATGTTGGATAAGTGAACGCAATTAAGAATATCTATTTACGCGGTGCTAACTGTGAGTGTTTAATAAGACAAGTAAGATTATGAAGAAAACTTGACAATCTGTGCAATATGTTGCCTTAGCAGCGCGAAAGTGTCTAAATCGAGGGTTAGGTTTGTGCGAAGGTTAGCCATACCCTTCTGCAGAGGTATTGAAGGATGGAGTAGAGGGCTCATCTAGTAAGACCTAGAGTGAAGCGACCTGGGCGAAGGCAGGAATAAGAGGAATAAACCAACATCACGACTATCTCAGGGTGCGGAAACGTGGTTCCAACATCCCCCCATAATGCTTTGGGTGAGACTTCGGTCGACGCTCCACGGGCTGATGCCGAAAGGACCAATAGTGTAAGGATTTGTTTGTTTAATTAACGCTAAACCTAGGTTAGGACCCCTCAAACCAACAAATGGTTCCATTGTCGGGACTGGAATTTGCAAGAGATATGTGTGATGTCGTATCATTGGAATCGAACTAAGAAAGAGATCAAAGACTGCTTGGATAGGAAGATCCATGAATTCCCGACGCATGAGAACAGAAACTCACGACTGCCCAAGTAAGAGTGGTTAGACAGATACCTATATATGGAGATCCACAAAATCTTTTTCTACTTTTTTCTGGTTGAACTATACGAGTGGATCACGAAGCTAGCAGATAGCTAAGGAAGGTGGAAACTTAATGGTCCTATTGTTTGGACCCTGGATCTAGTAGAGAAATTGGAAGCATATGAGGACAAGATCGCCCATGCTATCAATCATTTGCTCGATCTCATCATAGGAGGATTTGTGATTGAATTCACCGTCGACACCTCAGTCAACTACAGCAAGGCAGAGCAACGCTTTTTCAAAGGAACACGAAGTAAGTACGTGAACTCTTTGAATACTTGGAGTAAAATGTTATTGTGCGAAAAACAAGTTATGCAGCTACCTTGATGTTCGGAACTATGCGAAGTGGAAAAAATTACAGGAACAAAGGAGAAAAGGGTCCTGAATATAGTCCATTGATTTCACCTCCACGAGGTGACAAAGAAGGGATAGTGCATGTTTCTCCGCGAAGTGCTATTCAGTTAATAAAATAAGGATTCCCATGAATACCACCTCCACCCACACCACCTCCAACTTCACCACCATCACCTCTGACTTCACTCGTACCACCTCCACCCCCACCGCAGTTCATTACGGCAAACTCAGTGAAGCTGCCTTTGTTCAAAGGCTTGGGAAATGAGGACTCGGACCAATGCTAGTTCATCGTGAAAGCCATATGGGAAGCTTAGGGCATTACATATGATCACATAAAGAAGGCGACATTGGTTAGTTCTATGCAAGATCACGCGCTAACCTGGTATATCAAGTACTCTAATGATAACCCGAATGCTAGAGTGGCAAACATCCAGACAACACTGAATAGGGAATTCAATAGGCCTTAATCTGAGGCACAATCGATTGTGGGTTTCAAAGAAAGTGTGATGCAACTAGGTGAGACACCATGGGAATTAGATCAGAGGTTGAAATGTAAGATCGACGAAGCTAATATGAACTTGACAGATGGGTAGCATCGCGAGTGGTTTGTGGCTTCGCTACCACCACACTTAAGGGTTGTGGTGTCACAACAGAAGATAACAACTCAAGCAGAAGCCTTTGAGATTGCAATGAGACTACATGAAACTCGTATGCAATATCCAAATCTAGGGGTTCAACAGGTCCATGCATAGTTGAAAAATCTTTGCCTTGAGATGCAATGTTTGAAGCAGGATATAACAGATCGACTAGAGGTGCACGAAGAGGTATGGTGCCTACAATGCAAGGGATAGGGGCATGACAAAGACCATTGCCTGGCCTTTGCAAACTACATTGTAGGAGGAGGACCAATGCCTTTGAGGCTAGAAGCTCAAGCAAGACCAAGCGCGGGGCATGCGTTGTGGTGTGCTATATATCAGGTAACAAGAAAACATGCCACGAATAACTGTCATTTGCTACAAAAGTTTGTACAAACACCACAACAGCTATTCGGCAACTTTTGTAGGTCGGTAGGACATGATGAGCGTAATTGTAGAAGTTATGGATTGATGATGAATAGAACTCCCACCTATAGGGTTCAGGCAGAAATGCGACCCCCTGACGAGAGCGTAGGGATGGATCGGACAGGATTTCAGGGGCACGGACGAGGCCGAGGTGGAGGAGGACCTGGAAGAGGTCAAGGACAGTTGATCTGCTACAATTGTGGAGGGCCATGACACTATGCCCGTGATTTCACTAACACAACACGTCCGTCGTACAAGTATTGCACGCTATTTGATCATGAAATGGAAGACTATCCTACGCTGGTAGCTAGGATACGTGACAAAGGTGTGCTACCACCTTTACTGACTCAAAACCTACAGATCATGAGGTCTAAGCTGCATGAAGAGGATCTGAATGTGAACATAGTGCTCCGAAGTGGAATCGCAATAGGAGATGACAAGGGGAAACAACCAAAAGACAATACATGGGTTTGCAAAGCTCCGGTAAAGGAGGCTAAGTTTGATTTAGAACACGCACGTGAATCATTCGTGGAAGCAAGGAATGGCTTCGCTAAGGCCTCCACCTCAGGGAGCAAGGACAAGCCTAATTAGGAGATGGACCCTTCTATGCTCATGACCTTCCTTGAGACCTGCATGAAGTTATTGAGCGATAGTAAGGCTGTGAAGGGGTTACAAGAGCTCATAAATAGATGCACCATAAATGCACCGGGAGAGCTATGCGTAGTACAAAAGATTGGCAAGCATAAAACAAGAACGAGACAGGAGATGAGACTGACTGCGCAGATAGGAGAGTATGAAATGGATCAGGTCATTTTGGACCTAGGGTCAAATGCGAATGTCCTACCAAAGCAGACTTGGGAATGAATGGGGAGACCTGATCTGCAATGGTCTTTGATTTAGCTAAGGATGGTGAATCAGAAGAAGATCATCCCCATGGGGTGGCTATAGGGGGTGACTATGGATATTGAAGGTGCGAGCGCACTGGCTGAATTTGAAGTAATAGAAATTGTGGATGACAACAACCCCTATCCTGCACTCCTGGGAATTGATTGGGATATTGATATGAACATGGTAATTAACCTAAAGAAGTGAAAGATGATATCTGAGAAGAAATCGCTACATGTAATAGTACCCCTAGATCCTGCTGAAGGATCGCGCTATACTGAACCAGTCCGCAATTATGAGAGTGATGATGATCTGGGCTGTATCTATAAGATAACAATGTGAGACCAAGATTCGGTGAATCCCACCACAGATGGATGAATTACATGGGATCACAAGAGTTATTGCACCTCAGACTCCGATGAAGAGTTAAAGTGTTGGAAGAATCGATTACATGAAGTAACTACGCTGCACTGCAACATTAGGACCCGGTCGCTGCACTGTGTGTCATCAGAGGTAAGAGATATACCTACTTATGATAGCCTGAATGATGTAAATATCTTTTTGGATGAATTTGAAAGGGAGGTACTAGAAAAGCAGCGCTTCCAGGCGTCGGATTGGGCACTATGCGCTATGCCCACAAGGTGGTGGGGTACGCATAAGGGAAGTTTTGATGATTGGTGCGAATGTAGGAGAATGATGAGAACACACTTTAGGAAGCAGAAGATGCGAATGACATACAAGTATTATGGGCAGGATGATCCGCACGCGCATTTGGCCAAATGGGCCTAGGCTTATGGAGAGAAGCCCCAACCTGAATGTGTGCACTTGTTCTGTCACACCTTGGACTTCGTCCCGATGAAATGGTACGTAGAAAGAGAGCTTAGCCATGGTATAGGTGAACGGGATATTCTACGCGAGGGATTCATAATGACATTCAGCTTTGAATATGGGTTTGACTATATTGATGAGGCGCTACAAGAGGTGAAAGTAACAATCTTTAGGATACCACAGGATGCTTTGGACCTGATTTAGCCTGAGTGGGCTACTCAGCTAAGTCATGTGATGGAATGCTATAATGTAACCGTTGAAGAAGAGGATGAGGATCTGTGAAAGATTAACATCACTGAAACAGAAGGTCACCACGAGGTTGAAGGACTGCAGATCGAGAATCCTGATATAATTGTGTCATTGAAAACAAAACAGGTAAACATCGGTATGGAGGTAGAACCCAAATTCACAAAGATTTGAGATTACTAGGACGACGTGAAGGATAACGTCACTAAATTGCTCTGCGAGTACCAAGATTTATTCCCTACCAAGTTTACGGATCTGAAGGGGATAATCAGGGACCTGGGTTTTATGAAGATCACGTTGAAACCCGATGCAAAGTAGGTTAAGAAAAGACCTTACCGTCTCAATCCGAAGTATAAGGAGAAGGTCCACTTAGAGCTAGAGAAGATGCTCGTGGCAGGCATCATTGAACTTGTGGAACAATGTGACTGGGTAAGCCCCATGATGGTACAACAAAAGAAGTAGAAGGATGAAATAAGGATATGTGTGGATCTCAGAAAGATAAATGACACCTTCGTACATGATCCTTTCCTAACTCTGTTCACTTATGAAGTGTTGGACAATGTAGGTGTCCAGGAAGCATATTCCTTCACTGATGGGTTCTCGAGGTACCACCAGATCAAAATTACGCTGGAGGATAGGAGCAAGACAACCTTCATGATTGAGTGGGGTTGTTTTCAATAAAATGTAATGTCGTTTGGATTGAATAATGCACCTGCGATCTTCTATCATGTAGTTGTTGTTGTGTTCAATGAATTTATTCATAAGTTCCTAGAGGTATATTTTGATGACTGGACTGTGTTTCGGCTAGTAAAATGCCATGTAGCAATCTTCCGCTTGATGCTAGATACCTGTCAAAGATACCAATTTGCGCTCAATCTAAAGAAGTGTCTGTTCTATGTTCCTTTTGGGACCCTGTTAGGTCATGTGGTTTGCAAATAGGGATTGATGGTAGATCCCGCGAAGATCACGATGATACTGAACTTGGAAGCACCAAGTAGTGTGACGTAGCTGCGTGCTACCTTAGGACACACATGATATTAGAAAAAGTTTATCAAAGGCTATGCCGAGATCACCGCACCTATGGAGAAATTATTGAAAAAGGATGTCACATTCTGGTGGAATGAGGACTGTAAAAAGAGATTGAATATATTGAAACAAAAGATGGTCACTGCACCAATTCTAGCCTTCTCAGATTAAAAGAAGGAGTTGCATGTACATATCGACGTGTCACGTATAGTGCTGGGAGTAGTGCTGACACAGGCTAGCGGAGGAGACTTGGACCATCCTATCATGTTCGCAAGCCAAAGACTATCCAAAGTGGAGAAGAACTATTCTACCACCGAGCGCAAAGGGTTAGCCATGGTGTATGCACTCCAGAAGTTTAGGCACTACTTACTGGGAGGCCATTTTAATATGTATACAGATCACTCTGCACTGAAGCACCTGGTAAATAAGCCTGTGTTGGGGGGGAGAATATGCAGGTGGCTCTTATTGTTCCAGGAGTATGATTTTGAAGTTATTGTGATGTCTGGATGACTGAATGCGAGACTAGACCATCTATCGCGCATTGAAACAGGGGAAGAGCCCACTAATTTGGAGGAAGGATTACCTGACGTGCAGCTATTTGCAATGTGCATCGCGAATGGTCATTTTGAGGATATAATACACTTCCTAACGACAGGAATTGCCTCGAAAGTATACACTGTCCAATAGAAGAAGGAATTAGTGGTGCACGTGACATATTTTTCTGTCATTGCTAGGCATCTATACAAAATGGGGTCTGATGAGATGTTGCGACGATATGTACCCAAGTTTGAAACAACCAACATCCTCATGATGCTCATGGGGGTGCACTGGGAGGAAATTATGTAGGAAGAGAAATCACGGAGAAGATTCTACGCACAGGGTTATGGTGGCCAACCCTCCATTAGGACTCAAAAACATATTGCAAGGCATGTAATGTGTGTCAAAGGAATGGCAGGCCATCGCGGAGGGATGAGATGCCTTTAAATCCACAGATGACATTGCAACCCTTTGAGAAATGGGCGATAGATTTTGTGGGACTCACTCAACCCCAAGGAAAGACGGGAGCAAAGTACATTATCACCGCGACAGAGTATTTGACTCGTTGGGTGAAGGCACACCTTGTAAAGGATTTCATAGGCACGACCACTGCAAAGTTCCTCTTTGAGCACGTACTGACGTGATTTGGCTGTCCAAAGATCTTGATGAGTGATCGTGGTATGCACTTTCTGAATGAGACGAGTAGCGTGCTAACGAAGGAATTTTAGGTATACCACCAAAAGAGCACACCTTATCACCCGCAGGCTAATGGGACGAGGAAGAATTCAACAAAGTGATTGAAAACACGCTAACTAAGGTTTACAATGCTTAGCAAAGTGATTCAGACCTATGCATACCTGCAATACTATGGGCTTATTGGACGACATGCAAGAAGTTGACTGAACAAACCTCCTGATCCAAAAAGGATTCTGATGTACCTCCAGATTGAAAGTATTCAAATGCAGGGGAAAGTGGAATAATGTTGAAGGGCTCATAAATATGAAGCCAATGGTGCAAACCACATGCAAATCCAAGTTTGGGAAAATTAAGCCAATCAAAGATTCAGAAAATTCAAAACCTACGTCAGCAAGACATGTGGCAACCTGGGAAAGAGTCGCAAGTTCTTGGTGATGTCAGCACAACAGATGATGTGGCAGTCGAAGATTGGTTCAGACCATAGGAAATGGATATCAATAAGTAAGAATAGAGATCGTCTGATCCAAGGAGATTGATGCATATCGCATCGAAACATGCAGGCAAGTTATTATTAGAAAAATATTATATATGACAGAGAAATGCAAGACATATGATATGCATAAAAACACAAACACATAAAACCATAGAGACACATATATACGTGGTTCACCCAGTTTGGGTTACGTCCACCCCAAACAGCCAGTCCTTCTTTTCTATTATCCAGCAAAATGAAGAGACACAACCTACAGGAGATCCGCTGTAATATCCTCTATTTTCTCTCACAGTCTCACCTATCTGTTTCTCTCTCTGAGAATACACATATATTCAACAACCTCAATACAATACCCTCATGCAAAGAGGGGTTGCCTTCTAGGGAAAAAAAACCTAAACTAAACATAAATTGTACCGTCAGATCATCCACCTAATGAACGGCCCAAATTGACTAGAAATTACTATAAACACATATTTCATTAAATTTGGAAGTTTTCTATTACAAGGCCTTCAATAACATTCATTCTTTTGTAAATCGCCATATTAACTTAGTTCACAATAAAAATAATTTTAGTAATTTCAAACCAAGTAGAGATCATGAATAGGTCAAACACGGAGTTGTTATGTACAATAGTATCAATACACAATAGGAGTGTGAAATCAACTCTTAGAAGCAATTGATTTAAGCTAAATCATATTAATGTCTAACATCCAATGAAGATATTATAGTTATGGATAACGAACTAGATTCCTCGGTGTTTGAATTTTGTGTCTAGTGACTCTAACCCCCTTTCCCACAATCTACGAGGGATTTATTGATTTAATGATGGTGATGTGAGGATCTTAGTGTAAATGGAAAGAATGTGTGTCCCTTGCGTTGCATTGAAACTATTCTACTAAAAACTTAGTGCTCAATTTCCTACAGTCCCTTTGTATCTTTATGAAGCACTAATGAGAGGGGTGATAATTCATCTTTGTAGCATCCAAACATCCATTATAAAAGAGAGGCATTGTTGATCTAGGTATTCCAAGAAGGTTAGGCACCATTGATCTATCTCCACTCAAAGCCAAGTACATCAAATGAGAGTTCTTAAATGGGTATTCAAGTCGTTCCATTGTGATGGACAATGTCACAAATGGAAGTAAACAAGAATTAGTGGTCTTCTTGTAAGTATTGGAGGCAAGGGTTTTCAAATATTAGTACAGTTCATGGTAGTGTGGATATTGATATCTCCTTGTAAACATTGTCAAAACCAATAAAAGTCTCGATGTATGTAAATAATAGTCTCAATTGTATGGAAAACCATGATTAACCATTACTTTCACTAAGAGGAGAAAATGATAAGATTTTTTAATGGGGAAGAAATAACTGTGAAACATAACTCATCGATTTTAGGTGAAATTTATATAAGTCCTCGTGTCCTTTGATTATTAAATATTTAATGTAAATTCGAATAAATCATCGTTAAGATATTGATTTTGAAGATTAAATATGTATTAAAAGGCATTCATCTATGACACTTGATTTTTCATATAATTTGAATAAACCACTTAAAGCTCATTATCAATTAATTCTAATTAGTTTTGTAAAAGATATATCTTTACTTATGTTAAGAGCTTTATTTCAAAAATAAATTACATTTATAAAATTATATCAATACATATAACTAAATAGAATTGAATAAATAGCTTCTAAGTCTTGTTGGATTATATGAGATTATTTTAAGTACAAATAGTTTCTTTAAGAATTGAAATTTACAAAATGTTAACCTTGATGGGAAAATCATGTCATATGGTGCAAAAAGTTTCAAGACATCCATTTATGGCTCATCTGTTGAATGAGCTTAAATAGTCTAGCTAATGCTCATTGTGAATTCATTAATCCATGTTTAATTATAAAATGAATTTTTTACATGGATTTTTATTCTCGAAATAACAGTGTCACATTTATACATTCATATTAAACCACATGATAGTTAAATAAAAATCAATTAATGGTTTCTTGACTTATTAACTTATATGACATGATTACATATATAAATAATTGATTTAAGAATGCATAGTTAGAAAACGTTGTCAATTCAAAATAGAATAAACCAGTTAGAACTCATCAACAATTGATTTTAAATTATTAATTCTCTAAAAAATATATTTTTACTTACATTAAGAACTTTATTTCAAAAACAAATTGCATGTATACATACATACATACTAAATAGAATTTAATACATGCATGTATTGTTGGCTTCTATGAAATTATTTCAATTACAAATAATTTATTTAAGACTTGAAATATACCAAATGTTAATAGGGGTGGGAAAATCAAATGTCGTATGTTGCAGAAAGTTTAATTACATGTATTTATGACCCGTATCCTGAATGAACTTGAACAATCTAGTTAACATTCATTACCAATTAATTATTCCATGTGTTGTTAAGAAAAACATTTAATTTTACATGGAGTTTTATTTCAAAAAAAAAAAAATGTCACATTTGTACATTTTTATTAAACATCATGATAGGAAAATAACAGTCGATAAATGGTTTTATATAGACCACTTAGAACTCATTATCAATTATATATTATTAATATAATATATATATATAGGAGAGAGAGAGAGAGAGAGTGAGAGAGAGAGAGAGAGAGGAGAGAGAAGCTACATTCAAAAATGCATCACATTTATAAACTTCTATCAATCAATATAACCAAAAGAATTCTTCAAGTCCTATTGGATTCTATGAAATTATCTAAACCACAAATAAACTATTTAAGAATTGAAAATGGCAAAATGTTAATATAGATGGGAAAATCATTGTTTTATGGTGCAAAAAATTTAAATACAACCATTTTTTACCCATCTCTTTAATGAGTCTAGATGGTCCACTTAACACATTGTTAATTAACTAGCATTTGCATCAGATGTTATAAAGGAAACTCCGTAAGGCTTAAATTGAAGAACACAAATACAACAAAAGAATACTTTGATAAAGAATAAAATTATATTGAACGCTCAAATCAATGCCCCATTAACTAGAACCACTTAGTAGACATATCTATCAACATTAGGATTCTACACAATGATCAAGAGATTTCCCATATACAAACAACGCCTTCCACAACAACCTTTTGTCACATCCACAGTTTAAAAAATGCCTTGGAATGTGATTGGAATCTCCCATATTTCCTTTTTCATTATGCCGTTAAATCTTCCATATTGCTATTTTCATCATGAATATTGTTAGTTCATTGTTGTAAAGTGTCAGTGTGTTAAATTCAGTACTATAAGTTCAACAAGCAAAAAACATTCCTCAATTAGCATATTACGCATTTTTCTCTTACTGTGTATTTTTCAGTCATTCATTACAAAACTTCCATCAAAGAGCACAAGTAACAGATTAACATGTATTTTCCCTTCATTATTTTCATCATAGAGCCAAGAAACATGAAATCCAAGAATGGGTGTTTGTTAAATCCGAATTGCTGCAATGGATGTGACCTGCCATCCAAAAGAGCATTCCCATCCTCAAATGAGATCCATTCTTCTTTAGTTGACCACTTGATTTTATTCAATTGCCATAGTTTTTTCTCCAATTCATTTGCCCCATCTTGGAGTCTGTCAAAGGATTTCCCTTGTCCTCAGAATCATTACCCCATTCTTCTTTAGTTGACCACTTGATTTTATTCAATTCCCATCATTTTTTCTCCATTCATTTGCCCCATCTTGTAGTCTTTCAAAGGACTACCCTTGTCCTGAGAAGCATTACCACTAGGACCAAGGAGATCGTTAGAAAACACACTTTACAACTTTGAATAAGACTGAGACATATCACATACAAGAGTCTTCTAGCTGCAATATTTTGTTCAAATGATGCATGCTAAGATCATTTAGGCATCCGATTTATGTATAGAGAGATGATTTTGTACTACCAAAAATTTTATCTGCAACACTGATACTGGAAAAATCAGAGTAGCATGACAAGTATTATAGTTATGTTCATTGAAACAAAATTGTAATTAGGACCCTGATTTGATCAACTAGCTGCAATGGTTGTAGTTCCATGATAGGTTAGGCGCGCCATTTGGGGCGCCATTTTCTGCTGCTGAGAAGCATCCTGATCCGCTTCATCAATGTCTGCATTCCATATGAAATGGGCATATGATCCAAGAACATTCCTGCATAAGAGAGCCAATTAGTTAGGTAACACAGTATAAATGGTTTCATATATAAAAATCCACCGGTCTAATAGATCTTGTTTAGCCATTTAAGATATAGAAGATTTGCAACCCTTGTATATGAGCCATGGTCAAAGAACAGCCCTTGGATATTATAGCACATTTCAAAATGTCACACATTGAGTAACCACACAATCATATAAATGAATCTCAAACAACAATCATTACATGGAATTATGCATTTAAATTCATGAAAAAAAAGTAGTGAAAAAACACAACAATTAATGCAAACAATAAAAACATACAACTTGATCACACAAAAATTTAACCAATCAATATGCATATAAAAATTTACCACACCCCAATAAATGTATACAATAAGTACATACACCTTGATCATACAAAAATTGAACTAATAAAATAGATACAAAAAATGTGAAATTATCACAAAAACCATGGTTGGAAAATATATTATATTGGTTAAATCAAATGCATATACACAATTTCAAGTTCATTTAAGATTTCAAAATTCCAATTAACGTGTTATAATTTATATTGATGTATGATTTGATACTTCTAATTCTATAATCTATTAAACTAAAAGTATCTAGTTCTAAACTGAATAAACAAAATAAAATGAAAAAGTAAGGTGGAGAGATGGACACAAAAATTTTAGGATAGTCATGGTCCATCCTCAAGAGCAAAGAGAAAGGGCTTTTATCCCCTTCAAACAAAAGAACAATTTTTATTATTATGATGCTTTTGAGTAATTACATAATAATGATAAAAAATAAATGAATGTTAGTTTATTTTAGGTCATAATAACAAAATAAATTCATATCTTTTGTGATGAGATGTAGATATTTCATCTAACATGGCATGCATGTATATTCTTCACTTCCCTCATATCCTCACAAAAATAACAAATTATTAAAAATTAATGGTCATCTATGCCTTATCTATAAAGCAACAAAAACTTTTTGAAATAAGTTTAAAATTTCAAGTGAGTATCTAACCTATAAAGTAACAATTTTTTTTTGAAATAAATTTAGTATTTTAAGCAATTGACTAACTCAATTTAATAATTGAAAAATTCTCAAAGATGAATTATACTCCTGTTGAAGCCCCGAAAATCGGGTTGACAACAAGGGGGATAACCACCTGGTCCGGACCTTGGTTGGCAGCTCCTTATCCGTTTGGTATAGCGGGTCTGACTGGGGATAATGGGACCGGTTTCCCAATATGAGGGTGTGTGTGTGTGTGTAGAGTTGGATGAAGCTGATCTAAGAGTACTTTAAAGCTAATTTAATTCAGATTCTTAAACTAACTCTATGTTATTGTAATCTAATGAGAAACAACACATCTAATCTACGCTAACCCGGCGGGCTATTATGCGATCTAAAAGAAAAACAATAAGTGGTAATTAAAGATCATTCAGCTATCATAAGAATAGAAATCAGTTAAGATAAACACTTGCAAAAAAGTTAGGCAAAAGGTGAACAAAAACACATATAAAAATATTCAGACACTAAATAAATGACTCCACCGTACAGAAGTGCCAAATGGTAACTCATACATTCATGCAGTAACATATAAACAACTGAAAACTGTAAATCACTTCAAGAATATAAGCAGAAATGGCCAAGAGATAAAAGTACCATTTATGACTAATCCTACTCATAAACTTCAATAAAAAACGATTTCTCTACTTGTTCTAACATCTACTAAGAGTACAAAAGTGCAACATTAGTAGTAGACATCAAATGCAAACATTAATAAATCTCGATCCATCCATTCATCAAAACCTCCTCTGAGGGTGCAGAAGTGCATGTTCTGAGGACAAGTTTTTGACAAATTTCTGGACCCTTCTCTAAATGCTTGAGAAGGGTTTAAACACTGCTAACTAATTAACTTAATTACATAAATTTAGGATACGATTTTAAATGACCGCCCTTCTGATAAAGAAAAACTATTTCTAAAAATTGAATATAATTCTGAACTATTTCTTTATTTGCTCCTTAGTGCTGCAAGCACGCAACATTCGCCATGGGAAGAGTCGGCTGGTCGCCTTCCGCTTTCGTTTGAGCTATGAAAATAGAAATAACAAGTGCTGGCACCACTTTCTGGTAAACTAGAAGATATTTTCGAGAATCTTCCTCTAGCTGGGTGTATTCACTGCGTGCATACTTGGTAATGACCCAAATTTCTCTCAAACTGATTTTGCTTTTTCTATTTCGGTTTCCGGCCTTGCGAATGACTGAACAAGTTAGGGACTTTTCTCTCTGAATAATTTTCTGCATCGAAAACTGCCTCCGTTCTTTGTTCCGGGCTTTTCTGGTGCATAAGCTTCAGGGTTTTTTGTAAACATGCTGCTTTTGTGCGCCTTTGACTCTGAGCTTTAGGTGGCCTATTGACATCAGCATCTGTTGAGTGATACTCTGGAATCTATGGTCCTGTTGCATGCGGCATCCGTTTCTGAAGGGATCTCTTCTCTATTCTCTGAGCATTGATGCTTTCCCCTTTTCCTTAGATGTTTCCGGCACATTGCTTCATGTTATTTCCTGTCTTACAGTTTACACAAAGGAAAAGAGTAATAAAAATAAATATTGACATGAAAGATTTAAGCTCTTATGAATGCATAATCATGACACCCATAGCGAACTGACTCTTCGAAAAACACAAGTCTGTCCTTCCTGAATACTTTGGCGTACAACCATTAATTTCTTTTAAGGCACGCACTCAATTTTGGTTAGCGGACAGCTTTCCATTGAATACTGCGCTGAGGAAAATTCGCGATGGGTGATTTCTGCGACTCGCATCGCAACATCGCGGATCGCGTCGTCAAGATGTGTTATCGCAGAAAATCATGATCGCGAATTTTCGCAAATCGCGTTGATCGCAGATCGCAGCATCGCAGAATCGCAGATCGCAGCATTTAGTCATTCAGTCATTGTGTGCTGCTTACGCGATGTTGCGATATGCGACGTCGCATATCGGCCGTCAGATATTTCTTAAGTTTTTTATTTAAGAGCGCTTCATAATGAATGCGATGCAATGAATTTCGCGTCGCTCCTTCGCAGTTTATTATGCTCATAAGAAAACGTTTCATTCTCTTTTCACGATGCGATAAAGTTTGAAGGAGTCAAATCCAAAACTTTTCATAAAATGTTTATTTGGTTTTTCTACTAAGGGTCCCCATTTACTTAGTGTTATTGCTAATACCAAACAAAGAGGGGGGTTGTTGGTGGACACAACAATGGTGATTCACTAGGAAGAATCAGTTATATCTGCTTTTCTATTGAATTTTAACTTCCGAAACAGAAAAAAATAAAATTTCGTAAGTCTAAATTTTGTTATGGACAGATAGAGTACATTATGCCTTATCCTATCAATGATATTTTGTTTCAACTTTTTTCTATTCCAATCGTTTGCTTCCTCAGGCTTAGTCCTTGTATTTACACCAGGCATTACTTGGTCTTTTAAAGATAAAATAAGGTCATCTCTGTGTGCTGAATTTTTAAAATATGCTCATTTGTCGTAGGTAGAGCCTCTGCTGCTAGCAGGCGTCCATAGCCTCGATAGGGTTACCTGTTACCCATCAATGATCCTTTATCCTGCTTAAGGCTATTTACAACCTTTCAGAGAAAAACCCATTTTGACACTTTTTCCTTTTTATTCTCTAAAGAACAATGTCTTGGTTTGGTGGCCAAATTATGACACAGTCATTCACAAAAAATAGAAGAGTAATCTTCTATGGAAAATATATTTTAAGGATCTGTCCATTAACAGGCAAAGAATCCTTTCTACCTGCTAAATCCTGGAAAACAAACGTTGATGGGCCTATGAATTCTACAATCTGAAAAGGACCAAGCCACATTTTCTGAGATTTTGTATGTTTGCCCTTTTATTCATGAGCCTTATCCCATTTCAAAACTAGATCTCCCATCTGAAAATTCTTTCTGGTCATTATGCTTGAATCAAAAGAGGATTTTATTAGCGCTTGGTGATGAGCATGGGTTTTCTTAGCTTGTTTTCGTAGTTCTTCTAATTTAATTATTTCCATTTGTCTTAATTGTAAGGAGGAAGTAGATACTTCATCGATGTATTGTACTAAAGACAAGGAGGGGATCATTAAGTGAGTTGGAAGAACCATTCCTTCCATAAACTAAGTTAAAGGGAAAGTGCCGATTGAAGCTTTCTTCGTTATTTCTATCTGCCCATAAAGCATTTACCAAAGTTTTTGTGCCAATTATTTTGGTTCTGGTCAACTGTTCTTTTATTAATCCTGATTAGGTTTTTATTTGTTGACTCAGCTAATCCATTTCCTTGCGGATAGTAGTTGGCCGAATATTTCAGTTTGAACCCTCTTTTAAGTGCAAACTCAGTCATTGCATTCCCAGAAAAGTACGAGGTATTATCAAACATCAAAGTCGTCGGCAATCCAAACCTAGTGATTATAAATTGATCTATGAATTCAATGATGTTTTTAGAATTAGCTGTCTTGAGAGGAACTGCTTCTACCAATTTAGTAAAATAATATGTTGTCGTGAGGATGTATCTATGCTGCTTAGAAGAGTGAGGAACGATCTCACCTATTATGTCCAAGCCCCATTGACTGAATGGTTGCTCGATGTTTACCGGTTGTAGTGGCATGGACGGCTTCTTTTGTCTCCCCGCAGTAGTTTGGCAGACTTGGCATTTCCTCACGTAACTGTGTGAGTCTTTGAACAGTGTGGGCCAATAATATCCTACACGTAAGATTTTATGTGCAGTAGCATCTCCAGCATAGTGTCCGCTTGCGGGTCCATCGTGGAGTTCCTGCAAAACCTTTTCGGCTTCAGTTTTCTCAAGACACCTAAGAAGCACAGAATCGTAATTCCTTTTAAACAGAACATCATTTATGAGCTGATATTGTTTAGCTTTCAATCTCAGAGCTCTTTTCTTGGTGTGATCCAGGTGTGCTGGAGCATACCCATTCTTAAGATAATAAATGTTGTCAGCATATAATGATTCTGTATCGTTTAGGCTTACCTCATACGTTTGTACTTCTTCAGATGGATTTTCGGGAATTTGCGATGCTCCAGCCAACATTTTGCAGAAGCCTTGACCTTTCACAAAGCTTGCTGGTTTGATCTCAAGGTCGTATTCTTGTAAAGTAGTGATCCAATTTGCTCTTTTTCACCCACATCTTTCTGTATTAGAAGATTTCTTAGCGCTGGAAACGGAACTATGACCTTGGTGTGGGTTTTAAGTAAGAAAGGTCTGAAGTATTTGATGACTTTGAAAACAACATATGCCTGTTTCTCCACGTCTGAATAGTTAAGTTCAGCACCTTGTAGATTCGAGCTAAAAAATGCGATTGGAGCTTCCGCTTTCTCTTGATTTGCTTGAGTTAGAATCGCGACATATGATTTCTCTGAGGTGAATGTGTATAAGATAAAAGATTCTGAAAAATTTGAGGTCGCTAAAGATGGAGCATTAATGATAGCTTGTTTGATCAGGCTGAATGCTTCATGCTCATCTTGACCCCATTTGAAATTTGAATTCTTTTTGATCATGGTTTGCAAAGGAGAAACAATTCATGAAAAATCTGGGACAAATCTTTTCACAAAATTGATTTGACCAAGAAAAGATTGCATTGCCTTTTTATTATGAGGTAGGGATATTTCAGAAATTTCTTTGATTCTATCAGGCTCAATGTGAATACCAGATTTTGACACTATGAATCCTAGAAGTTTTCCTTCACTTAATGCGAAAAAATATTTCTTTGGGTTAAGTGAAATCCCATACCTTAAACATCGTTGAAAGATTTGTTTCAAGTCTTTGATATGGTCACTTCGCTTCTTGGAGTACACTGTTATATCATCCAAATAAATTACTACTGATTTATTGACTAAACCCTTGAACGCGATGTCCATGGCTCTCTGAAATGTAGTGCCAGCATTGATCAAACCAAATGGCATCTTTCGATATGCGTATGTGCCCCATTTAGTTCGGAATGTGGTTTTTAACTGATCATCGGGATGTACCAGCACTTGATTGTATCCTGAAAATCCATCCAAAAAAGACATCAGTTCTGAGCCTGCTACTGCCTGTAATATCTGCTCCATAGCAGGGAGGGGAAAATTGTCTTTTTGATAGGCTTTGTTGAGATTCCGAAAATCGATGCAGATTCTAATATCTCCACTTTTCTTTCTAACGGGTACCATATTGGAGACCCATTCGGAATGTCTGACGGGGAAAATTATTCTGGCTTTTAATAACTTATTCAACTCAGTTTTTATTTCGTTTTCTAAATTGGGGTGGATTTTTCTGAGTTTCTGTTGGACATGCTTTTCATTGTCAATCATAGGGATAGTATGTTGAATAATAGAAGTGTCGTATGTCTTCATCTCATCGTAATTCCAGGCAAAAACATTTTTGTATTGTCTCAAAAGACGAATATATGCTAGTTTTTCTTCAGGGGCTAGGCCATGGCCTAGATTAACGTTTTGTGGTTTATCATCAGTTCCCAGGTTTACTAATTCGTAGTTCAAAGTTGAACTGTAGATCTTAGAATTAGTAGACCTTTTAAACCGACTTTTCAAATCGTTTAAGTCTTCTAACTTAACCACCGATTTAGGTATAGCATTATCAGTGCTATTTTGTTGTATTTGTTGATCGTGATGGTCTTCGTCAATTATTTGATTGGAGTAGGATCCTTCAGAAGTGAGGAAATTTACAATATCAGGATCGTCATTGAATACTCTCCAGTTTGTAATGTTGTCAGGGATGAATAGTCTAAAGATTAATTCTATTGAGAATATATCTGGACTAAAATATTCGGAGGGAATGAGTCTAGAGGCTACGTTAGCTAAAAGGTCTGCGCTCGCGTTTTGGAGTCTTGGGATTGACGAAATATTGAATGCTATGAAATGCTCAGTCAGATCTTGTACTAAAGATTGATAGTGTTTCAAATGAATTGATAGGCAATGTATGGTGTTACGTACCTGTTTGACGACAATCTCAGAGTCTCCGAAGACTTGAAGATACTTGACGTTCAACCCGATCGCTTTGTATAGGCCTTGCACCAAGGCCTCATATTCCGCTGTATTGTTTGTGCAATCGAATTCCAGTCTGCATGTAAGGATGGTCTTATCTCCTTCTGGACTAATCAGAACGCATCCTGCTCCTGCTCCTTCGTTAGATTTAGAGCCATCAAAATATAATTTCCAAAACAAAGATGTATTTATAGGTTTCTCTACAAAATTAACACACTTTGAATTATCAGTTTGTGAAAATTTTTCGACTTGGGACAAAACTGAATTTTCTAAGTAAGGTGAAGTATGAGCATTGAAATTGCCGAGGAAAGAATCTACCGAGTAATTGCCTATGATGCTACTGTTATATGCTATTGCTTCATTTTCTCCCTCCAATTCCGTTACTATGTACTTCTGGTGTAACTCTCATTCAACCTTTATTTGATTCAGTTTACCATTGTAGGATAACCACATGTGCGACCAGTCGGTTGAGAAGTATCCATGGAGTTTTTTGGACCAATCCCTATTAAGAATTAAGCCATATAATTTTGGGATATCAGCTACTAGAATGTCGATAACCTGACATATCTTCGGGTTAGACGAAAATCTTATGGTGACTTGATTAAGTTCACCAATCACCTCGACTTGAGATCGATCAAGCTGAACTATGCGTACTGCAGATCTTTGCGGTTGAACATTCAACTTCGCACATATTGATCTGGGTAAAATATTCGTTGAAGCCCCAGAATCTACCAAACAATTGTGCACATTTTTATTGAAAATTTCATAAGTGAGAAGAAAAGGGGGAGTGTGAGATCTTGATCTTCCTCCAATCAAGGCGATGTCATTTGGATCAATATTATTGGTCGTGTTGGTTGGAGGTCTTCCCATGTTGTGGGAAGCTACAGTTGTAGGCGAAGATGTAGTAGGCACGGCATGTAATTCTTTCATCATTATCTTTTGTTGATGTTTCAATTCGCTCAATTCATAAAGACTGATATTAGCCCTAGTCTTTTCATGTCATCAATAATATTGTAGTACATTTCATCCGACACTATTAGTGTTCTCGATGGAGGTGTTTGATCTGGTTGGATTGGGCTAGATTGAGTCGCTTTAGCAGTCGTTTTCTTTGTTGCGACTTTTTATTTTGCTGCAGGGCTTGCGCCCTTCTGCTTAGGAGTAGTTTGGGGAGGATCAAGTTGATTTTTGCTTCGTGTGCTAACCAAAAATGCTTCTTGATCTTCTTCTTGTGGGAGGATGAAATCTCACATTCCTTGTAGTTCCACAACTTCTTCATCATCGGTCTGCCCTTCAGTGGTACTCTCTTCTTCTTCCTCTTCTTCGGATTTGACATTTGAGATAGCGTTGGGTGGTTTCACATCCATTGAAGGGCCTCTTTCAAAAGCTCTGTAGGGCTTTTTTGAAGAAGTTTCAGCCACCTGTTTTTTTATGTCAATCATCTCATTGGACATGGTCTTTAATACTTTTTGCAATCCTTCCAAATCGAAAGGATCTTTCGTTTGTTTCTTCTTGGGGTCTTCCTTGAAGGCAACTTTTTTAGATTTGCATTCCTCTATCACAGATCTCTTTTCTAGGGCTACTACGCGTTTCTCTACTGCTATCGCCTCTGTCAGGTTTTCAACTAAAGTTGTTTTATTTTCCCTATCCACGAAGATTGCTAAGTTTGATGGTAAGGCCGTAATATACCATTCACATCGTACTTCTTTACTGGGTTGGGAAGCAGTGGGAATTTTGTTGAGGATTTTAGTGAACCGTAAATTGAAATCTTTGATGGGTTCTCTAGCCTCGGCTATAAGATTGGATAAGTCACTGATTAACATTGTCATTGATCTGTCATCACCAAACTTGGTGAGGAATTGATTTTGAAAGATGTCCCAACTTGTGATAGACCTGGAGGGTAATGAAAAGTACCATGACCCAGCTGTTCCTTGCATTGTATAGGGAAAAACCCGGACAATAGCATCCTCATTGGTAACTCCGTTGAGATTGATAGAAAGCATGAAATTGTTAATGTGCTCTTCAGCTAGCATGCCTGCTTCTGGATTGAATTTGGGTAGCCATTTCTCAGGATGGGCCGGTATTTGGCTCAGGGGTGGAGGCATTAAAACTGCTCCAGGATTGTTCCATGGAGACTGGGCCATTGTTGAACTTCTAGTAAATGAAAGTGCAAAGGATGACCCCTGAGGCTGGGAAGATGAAGATACTATGATCTTAGATGATTGAAGAAGAGGGGTTGTGGAAGGTGGATGAGTGGTTTGGAATGAAGATGTGGGTGGCTAACTTCGCGGTGAGGGAGTTGAAATGGACGATGTAGATGAAAGAGTCTCACTGTCAGACTGCTGTGGTGTTTTCCTTGCTCTTTTCCTGGTGGGGAGAGGGAATTCAGTTGGCTGGATGTCAAATTTTTCGCTCTTTAATCTGGTCAGTGGATGAGCAGGATTGTACTGCGAAGTCACGGTGCTTTGAGATTTATCAGACCCCAGTGTAGGAATAGAAAATCCCTGGAGTTTGTGAATTAGAGTTTGAACTTCAGGGGGTTCAATGGTAGATTGGTCTGAAATATTAGGGTATGTAGCAGCGGTTAATACTCGAGTGACTTCTGACTCTGGATTTAAACATACTGGGAAGTCAGGGGAGTTGATGAGGGTGATTTACTCTCACAATGGTATTTAGATTTTGATTTAGGTGCCATTCATAGTTCAGGCCCTCCTTCTCACGCCAAATATGTTGAAGCCCCGAAAATCGGGTCGACAACAAGGGGGATACCCACCCGGTCCGGACCTTGGTTGGCAGCTCCTTATCCGTTTGGTATAGCGGGTCCGACTGGGGATAATGGGACCAGTTTCCCAATCTAAGGGTGTGTGTGTGTGTAGAGTTGGATGAAGCTGATCTAAGAGTACTTAAAGCTAATTTAATTCAAATTCTTAAACTAACTCTATGCTATTGTAATCTAATGAGGAACAACACATCTAATCTACGCTAACCCGGGGTGTATATCTTCTATTATGCGATCTAAAGAGATTTCAAACAATAACTGGTAATAAAGATCATTCAGCTATCATAAGAATAGAAATCAGTTAAGATAAACCACTTTGCATAAGAAGTTAGGCAAAACAGTTGTGAACAGCATATCGCATAATAAGTTATTCGTATATCAGACATAAATAAATGACTCCATCGTACAGAAGTGCCAAATGGTAACTCATAAATTCATGCAGTAACATATAAACAACTGAAAACTGTAAATCACTTCAAGAATACAAGTAGAAATGACCAAGAGATAAAAGTACCATTTATGACTAATCCTACTCATAAACTTCAATAAAAAACGATTTATCTCTAGTTGTTCTAACATCTATTAAGATTACAAAAGTGCAACATCAGTAGCAGACATCAAATGAAAACATTAATAAATCTCGATCCATCCATTCATCAAAACCTCCTTTGAGGGTGCAGAAGTGCATGTTCCGAGGACAAGTTTTTGACAAATTTATGGACCCTTCTCTAAATGCTTGAGAAGAGTTTAAATACTGCTAACTAATTAACTTAATTACATAAATTTAGGATACGGTTTTAAATGACCGCCCTTCTGATAAAGCAAAACTATTTCTAAAAATTGAATCTAATTCTGAACTATTTCTGTATTTGCTCCTTAGTGCTGCAAGCACACAACATTCGCCATGGGAAGAGTCGGCTGGTCGCTTTCCGCTTTCGTTTGAGCTATGAAAATAGAAATAACAAGCGCTGGCACCACTTTCTGGTAAACTAAAATATATTTTCGAGAATCTTCCTCTGGCTGGGTGTATTCACTACATGTATACTTGGTAATGACCCAAATTTCTCTCAAACTGATTCTGCTTTCGCTATTTCGGTTTCCAGCCTTGCAAATGACTGAACAAGTTAGGGACTTTACTCTCTAAATAATTTTCTACATCGAAAACTGCCTCCGTTCTTTGTTCCGGGCTTTTCTGGTGCATAAGCTTCAGGGTTTTTTATAAACATGCTACTTTTGTGTGCCTTTGACTCTGAGCTTTAGGTGGCCTATTGACATCAACATCTGTTGAGTGATACTCCGGAATCTGTGGTCGTCGCATGCGGCATCCGTTTCTGAAGGGATCTCTTCTCTGTTCTCCGAGCATTGACGCTTTCCCCTTTTCCTTAGATGTTTCCTGCACATTGCTTCATGTTATTTCTTGTCTTACAGTTTACGCAAAGGAAAAGAGTAATAAAAATCAAGATTGACATGAAAGCTTTAAGCTCTTATGAATGCATAATCATGACACCCATAGCGAACTGACTCTCCGAAAAACACAAGACTATCCTTCCTGAATACTTTGGTGTACAATCATTAATTTCTTTTAAGGCGCGTGCTCAATTTTGGTTAACGGACAACTTTCCATTGAATACTGCGGCAAGGAAAATTCACGATGGGTGATTTCTGTGACTCACATCGCCGCATCGCGAATCGTGTCGTCAAGATGTGTTATCGCAGAAAATCATGATCGCGAATTTTCGCAAATCGCGTTGATCGCAGCATCGCAGATCGCAGTATTTAGTCATTCAGTCATTGTGTGCTATTTACGCGATGTTGCGATATGCGACGTCACATATCGTCCGTCGGAGATTTCTTAAGTTTTTTCATTTAAGAGTGCTTCATAATGAATGCGATGCGATGAATTTCGCGTTGCTCCTTCGCAGTTTATTATGCTCATAAGAAAATGTTTCATTCTCTTTTCGCGATGCGATAAAGTTTGAAGGAGTCAAATACAAAAATTTTCATAAAATGTTTATTTGGTTTTTCTACTAAGGGTCCCCATTTGCTTGGTGTTATTGCTAATACCAAACAAAGAGGGGGGTTGTTGGTGGACACAACAACTCCATAATAAGAGAGCCAACATTGGAGCCCATACTTTCACTAGAACCTAAAGAAACACAACCACTTGCTAAGAAGAAATTCAAGTAATAATAAAAAATAATAAATAATAAACATGAAACTATAAAATGGTAATTCCAACACACAGGTATAAATATACATGCTCTATGGTGCAAAAAATTTAAATACAACCATTTTTTACCCATCTCTTTAATGAGTCTAGATGGTCCACTTAACACATTGTTAATTAATTATCCCATGTTTCATTAAGAAGATTTTTTTTTACATGTGAGTTTTTTTCAAAACAATACAATATGAAATTAATTCTCTTAATAAATTAAGTGATAGAATTATGGTTTAAAAATCAAATGCCCTTCAATTTAACTAGTATTCACCTATGTGCCATCACCCATTAACCTAAAGTGTCCACATAATACTTATTATCAAGAAATTATAAGACTTATTTTTGGAAGAAATGCATCATAGTATATGGCTATTATATATCACATTTATGCACTCATATTAATGAACGTAACTAAGTACAAGTCAATAATATAATTCTAGCTCAAATGATATGATTTCAGTTTATTTAAAATACAAATTTACAAAAAATTAACTTTAAGTAATGAAATTAGATGCCTTACAGCGAAAAGGCATAATTCATCCATGATAGTGTCTAAAAAAACCTTTATAGTCCACTTAGAAATCATTATCATTAATTATATGTTTTTTAAGAAATGCAAAATATTTACAATAGATTTTTATCTCAAAAATTACAAATCATATTTATGCACTCATATTAGTGCATTTTATATGTAAACAATGAATAACCGACTTTGTGCCTTTGTTGATCTTCAATATGATATGATTGCAGCTACAACCATTAATTGATTTAAGCATGACAAATTTCCCATTAGTCTTAATAGTGAATAATGCACATAACATTTATCAAGTAAATTATTATAATTTCTTTAGTAAAAATTACACCTTTGTTTGCAAGGAGTTCTATTTCAAAACTTATATTTCACATTTATCTATGATTATTGATGCATATAAATAAACAAAAGTCATTAAAAATAACATAGAAGTCATTAAAAATAACATGTCTCAATGGTTCATGTAAGATAATTTAAAAAACAAACAATTCATTTAAGAACACACACACACATTTTAGATTAAAAAAAAAAATCAATACAAAAAAGTCATTGCAAAAGAAATTATAAATAATAAGAAATATACATATTAATATAATTAGCAATTCCCGTATATTTCAAAAAATATAAAATCATACAAATTGATACAACAAAAACTATGTCCAAAATGTATTGAAAAATTGGAATGTACTTTTCAACAAATTTATAAAGGAAATTATCTCCATCCACTACAATGAAGTACATGTTCTATTGAACATTTGAATGTACTCATGTTTTTGTTTGATACAATGAAGTGTCTTAATAAAGGGGTATAAAACTTGCATAAGTCAAGTATCTTGCTCTTTTCTTGTATATGCTTTTATCAAAATGTAGTTTGATCGATATCCAATGAATTGAAAAGTATGCTTTGTTGTATCTATTAGCAATACATTTGATTCTTCATAACTATCTCCATCTCAGGACCACACATTAGTGAACTTTTTCCATAAAATTGTCTTGTTCTCCCTGCTTCCAATTTTGTTTGCAAATGAAATGAGACCTATCCCGTGCAAATTTAAAATCCTTTATATCAATATTTGATTTTTCAAGTACTTTTCAAATGTACTTGTCAGTGACATTTAATGTCCATATTGTGACATCATAATTTTTTAAGCAACATTTTAATACTTCTAACTAAAAAGGCCTTAAAAATAAAACCTATCACCAAACTATCAATCTAGTTCTCTTTGACTATGAAATTTTTGTTCATCTTTGGTGTATGATTGGAAAAATACTCCTTCCATTTCAAATATCAACATCTTTTGACTTGTAGTAATGCCCATCTGCATCTGCGCTGCAACCACATGTATGATATTAAAATATCTACACTTCAACATTTCATTGCTTAAGGACATAAACACCTATCAATTTAAAAATGTTGTTAATATTTATTATGAATTATTTCCATTTGTATGCAAAGGGAATTTTACAGCGAGTTAATAGTAATCACAAAATACAAATACAATGGCGCTGTTAAAATGAACAAACTAATGATATGTTTAATTTATACATACAACCTAATACCTTTATTTAATTTGTATGGAATAAAATTCTTCTAAGAATGTATTGACCCACCATTTAAATTTTTTATTTTAATACTTATAATGATTTCTTTAATTGCAATTGAAAAATATAATTACAATGGTCTAGTGCAAGTAAATAAACTAATTATATATTAATTTCCACATGCAATATAATACAATTTTTAAATTTCAAACCTAATTAATTATATGCTAATTTCTAGAGTCTCTACCATAGTTGCTTTTGGTGCTTCTTTTAGTACAAATTGCATGTTTATTGTTGGTGCTACGTAGAACTTAATATAGTTTTCCAACTTATATGGAATAAAAATGGTTATAAGAATGCAATTGGCCATTTTTCACATCACTAATTTCTAAGAGGTATAATGATAACTTAAACTACAATTGAAACAAATAATTGTAATGATCTAATTCAAACAAATAGACCAATTATTTATTAATTTTTACATATGATGTAATCCATTGTAAAAATTTCTATAGCATAGGAAATTTTGATATGAAAACATTAAATGACCATTCAAATCAATAATTGTTATCAACACAATATCTCACCAAAAGTAAAGAACATAAAAATATTTTGTTTTTAGTAATGACAAACCAAATCAACAATTATTTTATTAGTGTCATAAAATAAAAGCAATAATTCATTATGTCATACATATAATAGCATGAAATAGAAATTGTTCATCTTAAGGTACTTGTAAATGTAATTGAACATCCTTCAAAGTAAATCGCACATTTGTAGCCTTCTTGAGTTTAAGCAACATTCTCCATAGCTCATCGATCAACCAATTATCCTCTTGATTTCTTCCAATGAATGGAGGAGCAAGAATCACATTTTCTTTGAGATTTTCTCTCTCAAGTGAACAATCCACTATAATAGTATCGGTTGCATCATATTGGGTATGCATTTTCCACACTTTTTTCAATGATTTAGTGTGTATAACTTTGGTTGGATTGTCAATGACCTTATGTCCCTTTTGTGGTTTACAATCTTAAGCATACCACATAAACACAATTTTATCTTGTAATGTTTCTGAAACCAACTTTTTTAAAACTCTCGTTGTGCTTTGTTTCAAAGTTGTCGTCCAAATTGCAATGTCAATAGATTCACTTTTGAAACACAATTCACAAAATGTTTTTGCATATGAATGAATCCAAAATAACTTTTTCTCTATTGTGTAATTAGCATTAGTTCTCATTTTCTCAATATGCCCTTTGTTTGTTGCTTCATTGTCAATGCTAAAATAAAAAATGTCCTTTAGTTCAAAAATAATTAATTTATTTAAGTTATTTTGACTGCAACACAATGATAAATAATCTAGTCAAACCATTTTATTCATGTTACAAAAATTACTAAAAAATTGTTGAAACAATACACTTACCTTGAATGGTTTTTTCACTATATATAAATGAAATAATAATTTCTTTTATCATCTTGATAGAACCTAGAGTAGATACATTAAACCTTCAATCAAATACCAATAATACTTCTTATTAAACCTTTAATCAATTACCAATACCAAGAAAAACATTAGTAATGCAACCTTTAAAAAGAAACACACACACACACACACACCTTTAACATTATTTTGATTCTTAATTTTATCATTTTGATTTGTTCTTATAATAAAAATGTACAATGTTATGGTAGTTACAAGCATTAGAGTTCAAAGAATAATAAGATAAACAATAAAATAAGTTTAAGTATCTAATATGATATTATCTTCATATTTGTAACTTTGCACCTCATCATCATTTCTGTTACCTTTATTTGTCTCTAAATTAACATATAAAATATTTTGAATTCTAAAAATGAATAAAACCATTAAATAATAAGGAAAACAAGTGGACAAATTATAAGTACCTGGTATTATATTTTGTCCTTGATTAAAGCTTTGTTTCACATTCATTTGATCAATGTTTTTGTTTTCCTTGCTTGTCGCTATAATAAACATAAAAAATGTTATAAATTGTGACAATGAAAAAAATTCATTAAACAACTACACAAAAAATGAATCATCTTTAATCGTCCATATAATATTTTGGTGTCGATTGTAGTTTTGTGGGACATTCCATTGGTTACTATATTCATTCTCTTTATTTCCAACAATAATCAACATATGAAATGCTATGAATCACGATAATAAAAATAAAAATTTAGATTTCACAAAAAAAAAAAAGAGTTACAATGATTAATACCCATTTCTATCTCCATCATGCCATGGTCATTGTCTTGATTAATTTCATTCTTCTCATAATTATGTATAATAGACATCCAAAAATGTTATGAATATGGAAATTATATAAATTCAAAAAGTAACAAGAGCAACAACCAAACAAATTATGTCCCTAGTACGATAACTTTTTCTCCTCCTCCTGTTTCCATCTCTAAACTTTTTTCAACATCATAAGCATTATATTGATTTTTTTTTTGCTTCCCACTTTCATTATTCTCTGTTTTAGAATCTCCATCATTAGTCATTTTAGTAAACACTTTGACAATTAAGAAATATGAACAAAATAGGATCCAAAGTATTATAAGAGAAACAACAAAACAACTATAGTACCTGAGTTTTCCAAAAAGTTAATGGATCCTGGATTTGATAGTTGAAAATATTTGCAATTATTCAACATGATTATCGTTTATGACTATTTGCACAACACATGCAATTCTTCTTCCATATGTACAACAAGCCTTGATTAAATTTGTCCCCGCATAAAGAGAAATAACCACTTTTGCATCACTACATTGTTGGTGCTTTTCCAATAAATCCATTCAAAAATCATAATCTCTCCCATTTTCATCAAATATGTCTTCAAATGTCTGAGAGTATTTTGAAGCCTTCAAAATTTTTAATTTTGAATATAGAAATGTATAGTAAAAACTATATCATAACTATAACTGTTTTGAGAATTTTATTCATAAATGCTACTAGTCATTTTATAGTTGAACTTGGAGTTCTTTATGGCAATTTCCAAAGACTCATGCACATTATTACAAAAACCAAAATTCTACTAAGAGAATTGTAGTAAAGTCATTCAACTCATTTTTTTCGATAAGAAATCGAAAATGTTCAATATAATATCCCTTGTGGAATGGTCCATTTTTCAAAGCCAGTGTATCTAGAACAACAAGGTCAGTGTGTAAAATTGGTTGCAACTGACATTGAAAAAGAGTGAAAAAGTGTTGACAAAAGATTAGGGCCCCCAAAACGACAACCAAATTCAAAATTGTTGTCAACATGTTGAACACTTGTTGATCCATTTATCATTCTATCAAGGACTCCACATGCTTGCTAAGAAAGGGACGCTATCTTTGTATTATGTGTTCCTTTTACATAAGTAAACCCCTTCACCGTGTTGAAAAAATTAGAAAATATGATATCGTTAATTTCATAATGCTCAAGAACGTTGAAAGTGGTAAGAGTCTTCTCATTCAATTTCTCATCATGACTTTGACAATATGTAACAATTACATCCAATATTGTTCTGTTGGTTTTCAATTTAGAACATTAATCTTTTAATTTTATGGCATCTATTGGATGATTAAGTGGAATATAAGACCAAATGGTTCCATCGAATTTCTTATCTACTACTGGAGAAATTTCTTCCATGGTCAATCCCTAAAGGGGCCGAAGAGTAGCTGTTGTCAAACTGTGTAGACTATTTCTCTTGTAGTTCTCAAAATCAAGTGGGCTTGGAGAACACTTTAATGTGCCTAGTTGGTAAAAGTTAAAAACAGTGTCCCATTTATCCCAAATAAGATATAAGAGAATTTTTTTTATAGAAAAAACTGTAACTGAGCAATCGAAGAAGAAGCACAACATTTTATCATCGACCTGATAAAATAATAAATATAAACTAATCAACAACCATTTATTAGCATAATGTCTAACCATTGTAACAAAGTATAAACTAATTTTTAAATTGTCATACCATTTAAAGATTTTGGTGTCGTGTTTCTTGAACTTCCTTTTTCCTTGGATGCTTCCTTTGAATTCTCACTAGCCTCATAGTCCATGGTTTCTGAAAAATTAAAAAACTATTATCACATTTTCGAATTATTGAAGAAAGTATGAATTTATAAATACTATAACTACTTGCATCATTATGTGTAACAAAATGAACAAGAACAATAAGTAGTGTAGAACTCACAATAATAGCTAATCATGGTGTTGATTAGAAAAAAGGCACCCCCAAATAGTTTATTATATTCTTTTAATCGTGACTATAGGCAAGCTAGCACCTACTAGCTTTCCTTCTAGCATGAACATAAGCACATTTTCAAAAGATATTACATTGTGACTAAATAAAAGTAACTGTAGAAACTACAACATCATATTTACACAATTTATCTTTTATAGTCATGTATAGTCTTAGCATGCTTTAGAAACCATAAAAGAAAAATACAATGAAAGAACATTAAGTGTGGTGATCATTAGATTTTCTTCTAGATCTTCGTCTAGTACAAAGACAAACACGTGACAACATTGCAAGGTGAAATAAATAGAGAATGTGATAGAATTTCTTGTAGCAAAAAGACAAGCATATTGCCAATGAAAATGTTGCAAAGCAAAATAAATATTTGCATCCTAGATTTCTTTTTATCACAAACACATGGATATTGCCAATATAAACATTGTATTGTGAAAGAAATCTAGCACATGCTAGAATTATATTTAGCACGAGCATATAAAAATATTGCAAACCAAAAAAATCTAGCACAAGCTAGATTTCCTTCTAGCACAAGTTAGATTTCCTTCTGGCACAAACATAAGCACATTGACATTAAAAATATTACAAGGCAATGGAAATGTAACACATGCTAGACTCCCTTCTATCGCATAAAAGAAGATTGGCAACAACAACATTGCATTGTAAAGTAAATCTAGTGCATGCAAAACTTCCTTCTAGCACAAACACAAACGCATTGTCAATAAAAACATTGCAATAATAATATTTCCTGAGACATATCCATGCTTATGAAAATTGACCTTGCTTTTTAGAGACAATGAGGTTTTAGTCCATGCCTACATAAACTATTGTTACAATATAAAAAATGTTAAACCCTCATTATTAGAAAGCCCTTCATATGGAATATGTGGTCTAACAATGGGATATGGTACAAACATAAGCATGTTGCCAACAACAACATTGCATTGTCAAAAAAAACATTATACATTACCCTCTATCACAAACACAAGCACATTGCCAATAAAAACATTGCAAGGTGAAATAAATATATTGTAGGTTAAATTTGATTTTAGCATGAAAACAAACACATAACAACATTGTAGGGTGAAATAAATCTAGCATGCACTAGAATTACGTTTAGCAAAAATACTAACATGTTTCCAACAACAATATTGCAAAGAAAATTAAATGTAGCACATGCTAGATTTATTTCTAATTAGACACAAGCACATTGCCAATAACAACATTAGAAGGGGCGGGGGGGGTGCAGGCACAAAAACAAACAAACAAACAAACAAACTCATATCAACATTGGTAGGTGAAAGAAATCTAACATGTGCTAGATTTACTTCTATCACAAACACAAATATGTTGTCAACAACAACATTACACTAGGGTAAAAGAAAATCTAGGACATGCTATATTTCCTTCTAGCACAAACATAAGTAAATAGCATTATTGTATGGCTAAAGAAACCTAATACATGTTGGATTTACTTCTAGCACAAACACAAGCATATTACCAATAACATCATTATAAGGAAAAAGGAATCTAGCACCCACAAGATTTTCTTCTAGCACAAACAAAATCACATTGTGAATCATAACATTGTAAGGTGAAAGAAATCTAATGTGTGCTATATTTCATTCTATCATAAACACAAGCACATAACAACATTGCAAGGTGTCATAAATCTAGTATGTGCTAGATTACTTCTATCACAAACACAAGTATATTGTCAACAACAACATTGCAAGAAAAAAAGAAATCTAGTGCATGCTAAATTTCCTTCTAGCATAGACAAAAACACATTGCAAAATAAAAACAATGCAAGGCATTTGATTTCCTTCTAGCAGAAATCATTGCATTGTCAAAATTAATATTGCATTGTGAAAAAAATATAACACGTACTATATTTCCTTCTAGTACAAATTCACAAACATATTGCCAACAACAACATTACTAGACAAAACAAATCTAACACATGCTAAATTTCCTCCTATCAAAAACACAAGCACGTTGCAAATAACAACATTACAAGGTGAAAGAAATATAATGCATAGTATATTTCCTTCTAATTCAAACATAATCACATAACAACATTGTAGGGTGAGGAAAATTTAGTCTGCATTATATTTACTTCTAAAACAAGCATATAATATTTCCAATGACAACATTACAAGACAAAACAAATCTAGCACAAGCTAGATTTCCTTTTAGCCCAAACAAAAACATGTTAGCAATAACAACATTGCAAGGTAAAAGAAAATCGAACATGTGTTAGATTTCCTGTTAGCGCAAACACAAGCACATAACAACATTATAGAGTGAGAAATCTAGCAAGTGCTAGACTGATTTCTATCACAAATACAAGCATGTTGCTAACAACAACATTGTAGAGTATAAGAAATCTAACCTATGCTAAATTTTATTCCAACACAAACACAAGCACATTTCAATTTGAAATAAATCTAATGCGTGTTATATTTCCTTCTAGCACAAACACAAGCACATAACAACATTATAGGACTACAGTAGTCTAGTTTATGCTAGATTCATTTCTATCACAAACACAAGCTAAAGGAAACAAAACACATGCTAGATTCTTTCTAGCACAAGCAACCATATTTCCAACAACATTGCATTGTGAAATAAATCTAGTGCATGCAAAATTTCCTTCTAGCCCAAAGATAAGCACATCACCAATAACAACATTGCAAAGTGTAAGAAATCTAATATGTTTTATATTTCCTTCTAGTATAAACACAAGCAAACAAAAGCGTTGTATGGCGAAAGAATTCTAGCACATGCTAGATTTACTTCTAGCACAAACACAACCATATTGAGAACAACAACATTACAGGGCAAGGAAATCTAGTGCATGCTAGATTTCTTTCTAACACAAACACGAGCACATTACAAGATGAAAGAAATCTAACCCGTGCTAGATTTCCTTCTAGCATAAACACAAGAACATAACAACATTGTAGGGTTAAAGAAATATAACACACACTAAATTTACTTCTAGCACAAACTGAAACATATTGCTAATAACAATATTGCAATAAAAGAAATCTAGCATGTGTTAAATTTCCTTCTAACACAATCACATCCAAAATTCCAATAACAACATTGCAAGGTCAAAGAATTCTAGCATATTTCCTTCTAGCATAAACAACCAAATTTCCAACCACAACATTACATTGTGAAAGAAATCTAGTGCATGCTAAGTTTTCTTCTAGCTCAAACACAAGCACATAAAAACAATGTAAGGTGAAAAAAATCTAACATGTGTTATATTTACTTTTAGCAAAAACACAAGCCTATTGCCAATAACAACATTATCAAGCAAAAGAAATCTAACACATGCTAAATTTCATTTTATCATAAACACAAGTGTATTGCTAATAACAACATTGTAAGATGAAATAAATCTAACAAATGTTAGATTTCCTTTAGCACAAATAAGCACATAACAACTTTAACCCTTAGTAGCTCCGACACACATACTTATTTTCATGTCTCTTTTTTGACACCTAACACCCCTCAAGTCGTTTCATGGAATTTTTTGAGAAGTCAATGCACTTTTATCATAATTATTAAGTTATATGAAACCTGCTTTGTATGCACATGGGGTCTTACCCCCCTCCCCCCCAATACTCTTTTCATCTTATTTGATCTGCAGCGCTAATGTTTTTATTGGTGTGCATGAAATATCATATTTGCAACACCAGAGTTTTTAGCCTCAAAACATATAAAAGCATATTCACACCCATACACTGGTCCCAAAACATATACACATACATGCACATGGGCATGATACCCCCACTAGCCTAATCTTTGCATGTACATGCTATCTACAATCGAGGGGTTGGAGTTGGGGTGTTAGAAAAATCATCCAACGTAGACAAAATTTTAGAACCTAAAACACACTAGAGGATGTGTTCCACAGTTGGAATAAGGTAGTTATATTTATCTAATGCTTTATTGATATTTTTGAAATCAATACAAATCTCTATTTCTCCATTCTTATTCCTAACAGGCACCATATTGGATACCCATAGGGAATGATGAATGATAAATATTATTTTTTCCTCCCAAAACTTAAGAGTTTCATTTTCATTTGTTATTATATTGTTGAATACATATATAAGAATGTTTTTTGAATAGGATTATATATTTCTTGAATTATATCACATCATGAATGACTTTAGTGTCATGGGTCTTTGAATCAGTGTAATTCTAGGAGAATAAAATCTTTATAATTCCTTGAGGAAATGAAAAAATGTAGCCCTCACAATAGGCATGTATCCAATACCTAGATTAATATTTTGTGGGTATTATTTGTTACAAGGATTCATTACCTGATATTGCATTGCAGAGGTATTGGATTTATAGTTTGTTGCCCCCTTGAACTTATCTTCTGAGTCATGATACTTCTCCATTCAAACCACATATTTAAGAAATGAGTTCTCACTCTTTGGTTTTGCATCTAGAGACAATGTATTAATTTGATCACAATGTCAATTTCCATCAATGGTTAATCCCCTAAAAGTATCTCCCTATGTGAGGAATTCTAAAATAGGGGCATCATCATAAAAAAATATCTAGTTTGTAATATTGTTTGGTATAGAAGGCCTGGAAATTTGTTCATTAGAAAACATGTCCATAGAAAAGATTCCCAATGGTATAAATATAGGAGTTGTGTTTGAAAGTAAATTTGCATTTGCATTTTGACTTCATTGTACATAATTAATATTGAATGTATCAAAACTAAAAATAATAAACCATGCCTCATCTCTATAATTCTTAAGCTGACTAAAAACAATGAATTGAATTTTGTAAAAGTATGATAACTATTTGTAAATCCTTATCAGTTGAAGCTATTTAACATCCAAATCTATCACTTTTTTAAGACATTGTATCAAAGCCTCGTACTTAGTGACATTATTTGTGCATAGGAAATGCAAGCAAGAAGGCCTCAAATATTTGTATCCTTTAAGATCTCTAAGAGTGCATCTAGACCATGCACATGAACTCGGTTTAGAGCCATCAAAAAATAAAACCATACATTTTAATTTACATCTAAATTTGAGAATTTTGAAGATAACTTTGTTCATGTTCTTACATAATTACGCCGATAGGCGTTCTCTTTGTTGGCTTGGGTTCGACAAACAATGTTCAAGCCATCCAATGGGAAAGCTTAAATTTCTCCCTTCTAACTAATAAAATCTTTCCATGTGTTTGTCCCTGTAACCAATGGAAATTTTGCAGTTTCCAAATTGCTTTCGACACATTTTCTCCTACCTGCATGTTCTTGCAGCTCTTTATGGCATCCTCTGCCTTGTTTTCACACCTTCTACTCCTCTCTTGCAAGTTGTACCCTTCTCCTTCCCGATGGTCAGTCTATCACCATCCGCCATACCATACCTCCGACATTGAATTATTGCACTGGACATAGGGTATTCATTGCAGTTGCCATAGAAAAATAATGGAAAATAGATTGTAACCTAACTCTTATCCAAAGAATTCAATATCAGGGCAGGTGTCTGCAATGTGGACAGTGCTAAGAACAGGGTGTTGCTTAACTGAGTGAAGCAATGGGCAATGTTGAAATTGTCATCTGTGCAACGAGGTTCCGCTCTTTTTTGAATTTTCTGGTTCCTTTTTAATGCATGCCAGAGTTTACAGCTTTATCATGTTTACATATTTTACCTAACGAAGCGTGGATGTGTAAGCATTGTACAACATTGAAAGACCTAAGTTCCTCTTCTCCCCATTGATTACCTTTTTCTTCACTATTGCAGAGCTCTGACGCAAGCGCCAAGCGTAAGGTTCTGATTTTTTTCATCATAAGCCTTGGATTCCCAATTTCCCATTACTCTTTTTCAGAATTACCACTGATAGGTTTAGCAATCTCAGTTTTTGGGTATCTGGGTCCTCAACAAACTATTGATTTACTGTGTGAAACTGGAGTGGGTCTAATCAATCACATCTTCTGCATGATAGAATCTGGGAGGGTTTTCATCGGATTTGGGCACCTGCGGTTGTTTGGCATGCTAGGGAAAATCACCCCATTCTTTTCCTTGAGGGCCCAAATACATCTTTTGTGATACATTTTCGATTGTTTGGCATGCTGTGAAAAATTGCCCCCGTTCTTTTCTTTGAGGGCCCAAATACCCCTTTTGTGATACATTTTTGATCTGGAAAAATGACCTACTCCCCTTATCAGTTCTTTATTTCTTGAAACCCTCTGCTTCCCCGCCATAGTCATCTCTCCTTCTGTTGCTGCTGCAATCTCTTCCTTTGGTATCATCTACAGAAGACTTAGAGGCTTACTATGAAATGCTACAGTTTTACTGCTAGGGTTCGGGATTTAAAAAAGGTTTGGTGCACCTGGTTTGGTAATAAAAACATGTGTAGAAAGTAGTGATTTTTCTTTATATGCCAAGTTTGGTCCCTTGGATCCTAATATAACATGAGTTGAGTTTAGGAGAAAATGACCTTGCCTCCAAAGAAAAAATAAGACCAAAAAGTCATGAATGTTGAAGTCCTAATGGCCTTATAATTTGTTCCTAAGGTGAAGCAGTATTTGGCTACAAGGTTTAGTTTGAGATTAGGAATGAAGCACATGGTGTAAGTTTCCTAGGCAGCGTGAATACAATATACCCCACTACTGAATTTTCAACATATAGATAGGTAAATATACAAATAATAAAAATCTAAATTGTGTCATAAATTTCCTTCCTGTTGTGAGTCAATTGCATTAAAAGGTGCCTTGGTTTCAGCAAATAAATGACACCTTTTCAAGTGCATGTAGCACAACAGCTGGCTATAGAATTTCCAAGCCTTTCTGGTGTAAAAGTGATGGTTATGATCTGAACTTAGAATACCTGTGTAAACAAAGACAGCAACCCAAATCTAAAGCCCTAAGACCAACATGCAAGTACATACATGAATGCTGTTATGTAGATGCAAACCAATTCTTTTAAGCATTTTGTAAAATAGTTTTCATTCAAACACATAAAAACTTCAGAGTTATAAATTTCGAGTCATAATTAAGAGAGGATTGTGATTTCCAGGCATTAAGAAAATTCATAACTGTTTACTGTGCATCTATAGTCATCATCAAAAGAATAAGCCTAAGTCTTTTGTGCATGTACAAGAAAATTCATTCAGAAATTCATATAAATTTAAGTCTCTTGTCCAACCAATTAAGGCCAGTTTGTATTGGTTAGGTACCAGTCTGGTCAGCAGGCTGGTTTAATACCATGCCCAGTCCAACGGGGCGATTTGACCAGTTGCGATTCAGACAGGGCCTGCATATGAAAAAGCATTCAAACAATTACATTGCTTTCTGATGTTGAATAATAAGACCCTAGTACTTGTTTCTATTCAGACAAACCACTAGAACACTTGCCTAATAAATAGAGGATAAACACCCAGGGGGGTCTATAAAAAATTCCCCAGACCTAAAGTTAAATTACTGGAACTTTTCATTGTCTGAGACTGAGAAAGGGAAGAAAAAACACAAACTGAAATTTCAAATTGTAAACAATGAAAAAACATGGAAATTTTTACTTCTACTGTCATTTCAGTGATCACTAAACAGCCTCAGTGTCTTAAGAAGACCCTCAAGTTTGTCCAAGACTTGTTAGTGATTGTCCTGTCATATCTCTCAACATGGTTCTCAAAGGTAGAGAGTGAAATATTGATATGGAAATATGCATGGGTAATGAAATTTCTTGAAATAAAGATGCATATTCAGCACCCAGAAGCATTCGAACCCACAATGGCAAGCTCACATATAGGGCAGAGATTTCCTTGTATGACTGGAACAAAGCATGTTTTACAATATGGACAGAACACATCCTTCTAACTGACCATGGTATATAGGTGTAAAAGCTGTTGCACCACCAACAAAAGGCTTTCTGAAGTCAAAATCATAATTCAGTTTTTTGGCATTCTGCAGCTGCCGCTTGCATGCTTGCAGAACTTGTAATGAAATTTCTTGAAATAAAGATGCATATTCAGCACCCAGAAGCATTCAAACCCACAATGGCAAGCTCACATATAGGACATGGATTTCCTTGTATGACTGGAACAAAGCATGTTGTAGAATATGGACAGGATACATCCTTCTGACCGACCATGGTATATAGTTGTAAAAGTTGTTGCACCACCAACAAAAGGCTTTCTGAAGTCAAAATCACAATTCAGTTTTTTGGCATCCTGCAGCTGCTGCTCGCATGCCTGTAGAACTTCTTGTACTTTTGTTGAATCGTTTGCAGGGGTTCACTTTCCAATAGTCATCAAGCAAAGTTAGTTGTTGCACTGAAGCTCCATCCCTTATAACAAACACCCATGGTATTCAGTAAAGCCAACCTCAAATGGAATTTTTGAAGGTTGCTATGACTAAAATAAACTGCAAGCTCTTTCTGTTGAGCAGTATCATCCTTAACTTCCTTTCCCTTGAAATGCATCTGAAGACCCAGAACACAACTGCAAGCTCACATATAGCACATAGATTTCCCTTTATGATTGGAATAGAGTGTGGTGTACAATGTGGATAGGACACATACTTCTGACCATGGTATACAGGTGTAAAAGTTGCTCCAAAAACAACAAAAGGATTTCTGAAGTCATAATTCATTGTTTTTAGCATCACACAACTGCCTCCCACATGCCTACAGAACTTGTTGGGCCTTTGTTGCATGGTTTGCAGCGGGCTCATTTGCCAGCAGTTATCAAGCCAAGTTAGCAGTTGTACTGAATTTCCCTAGCAAACACCTATGGTGTTCAGCAAAGCCAACCTCAAATGGACTTTTTGAATGTTGCAACAAGTAAAATAGGCTGCAAGCTCTTTCCGTTCAACAGTATGATCCTTAACTTCCTCTTGACCTCCATTTGAAGACCCATAACACATTCTTTAGCAATTCCAATCAATTTCTTCACCTTCTCAACCTCCTAAATAGAATCTACATCAATAACTGGAATTACGTGCAAGATGGTAAGAAATAACCTTAATGCTTCACTAAACTTCCCATCTGTTGTGGCTTTGTAAGCTAGTCTAAGTTTCTCATCCAATAGAAAAAGCTTAAATACCAAAGCTCATGGACCTCTGACATTTGACCTAGAAGTCTCACTCCAGCCTCCCTCTATTGCTAAGAAGACCATAGTGCAGAAACAAATGCAGGAAGGTACATATGGCTGCCCATGTAAAGATCCAAAAACAAAGGTTTTAACTTTTAATGGAGTTAAATTCTTAATACCAAGTTGTTGACTTGAGAGCTTCATCGCCATATTAATGTTACTAGCAGTTGCATTCTCACCTGCGACAGAAGATTTTCTGCATCCAGATTTCAATTACTGGCATATGTGGTGATGGTGTAACTAATGATAGTATGAATTGTACCTGCAACATTTGCAGCTTAGACATTTGTAGGTAGCTTCAAATATTCTACATCCCATCCTACCTCATCATCATTATCTCCTCTCACTTCTCTATCTTCGATAACTACAACCTCGCCATTTTGTTTTTAAACTCGATACGTGTCAAGGTCTTAACCCCTATTGGTTGTAGCTCCTTCATCCTCTTCTTCATGGACAACACCCCCTGCATTATCCAACCCACCAGAAGTGTCAAGGTCTTAACCCTTATTGGTTGCAACTCCTTCATCATCTTCTTCATGGACTGCAACCCCTACATTATCCAACCCACCCTCAAAAAGGCCTTCCGTAACCCTCAATAACAGCCATTCATGATTGCAGCAAATTGATGGAGGAGGTACAATAAGTGATGATTTCTTTCTAGATGGCAGAGTGGGCAGATTGCCACCTAACTATTAAGTACAAGCATATCGGCAATCTCTGTAAGCCCCTAAACTGCTGCACTCACATATGGGAATTGTGAAACTAACCCATAACATCATTTTATATTTCTGCAATCCCTAGCATCTTCAAAAACTTTTCAATATTGTACATGACAAGATACAAAATGAAAGCCTTTCACAATTATTTAATATCTAGTAAGCCTATTCAACAATGCTAGCATTGCCATACCAAAGGGTCTCAGTTCCAAGTGTATACCAGTGACCTTAACATCTCTCTATTTTGCAGAAGCAACATCAATTTGAATAGTTTCACTCTACACTACTAAGTTAAATCATGCCTTCTCGTCTTTGAAAATGTCAAGAGCCGCGTTTGGGAAGCCCTTCAGATGCAGTTAAGCAATCACTGCATGTCCATAAATCAGTGCCTAATCATGCTCATAACATTGTCATACTTCTTTTTTATCAGTGCCAGCTTGAACATATGCTCATGCATCAATCTATATGACACGGTTATTTCCAACTCATCCAGGCAATTGACCGAATTCCCAGACACCTTCGTTATACATACTTGAGCATCAAGTGTTCCAATAAGGCCACCGTATATGATTGGAAGACAACAAATCACAATTGTCACCCCAAGCACCACTCTTAAGTTTTAACACAAATAATCTTATGCAGAGAACATTATTCAAGCTTCTTGCTTCCAATGATGATTGCATGCTTGCTCAGCAAGGCTACATTTTCCATGTAATCTGACTAAATGTATTTAACAAATGGAATATTGAGGTCCCCAAGTACAATCCTCTGTTGCAAACCAAGGACATTGTCTTTTCTTCCTGCATTGTGTCACTCCTGTCCCAACGCTATCTTCTAGCCCAAGAAGAAGGTTTTATGTTCCTGCACAGAAAATTGCATCCACAGCTACTGGACGACTAGACTTCTTGAACACCTTATTTCTGTGATTTTTTATCATTTGGTTATGACTCATGTCAGTGACTGTCCATTGATTGCAAGTAGAAAAGCCAGCAGGTCCTCCAAGTCGCTGTCTTTTCTTCCTGCATTACATCACTTCTCCCAAGTCCCAACACTATCCTCTGGCCCAAGAATAAGTTCATATCACCCACCATCAACATCCAAACGTATCAAGACAACATTCTCCATGGGGCTAAACAACAATGTTCATCATCCTTGATCTAATTCATGGATCCAGCCCTTCTTATGTATATAAGTTGAGAGTCTTTTTGAGTTGCAAATTGATGAGCCAACATAAAATGGTAATTGTTGCACTATAGGGTGCCCTCATAAACAGCAAAAGCAGATCTTTCTCTTTCTAACTTGAAAACAATCATCCCACAATCATGCGCAGCAGCAAGAAGATTCATATCAAGATGTGCTGCAAGGGTCTAGAAGCAATCATGGTCTCTACAAAATGTTTGGACACCTCTACACTACTTGGATACATCTCAAACTCAGATACTTTTATCTTCTAAATTTTAACAATAATGTCATGACATGGATGGAACATCACACGATACATATAGTTCACATGCCCTCTTAAAAGTTAAAATATCCAACTTCCCAAGCTTGGTACCTAAGAACAAAACATACTAACTTTTCACAAATGAATTATCTACAAATTTTTCACGTGCCCTCCTAAAGTATTCAACTTCCCAAGCCTTGATCTCTGAGAACAAAACTAACTTTTCACAAATGAATTATCTACAAACTTTTAACATGCCCTCTTAGATTATCCAACTTGCCAGGCCTTGGTATCCGAGAACAAAACAAACTAACTTTTCACAAATGAATTACATACAAACTGAGATGCTACTCAAGAAAGAGGAGTAAAAAATAATAATAATAATAATATATTTCTAATGTAATAGACATAACTTCACCAAGCAATTGAATCTGCCTGCCATTTCTGCTCAGTGACCATCTACTCCTGACATAATCAATGGCAAGCTGGGATGAAAAGCAGCAGCCCAGGTCACTCCACGGTCATGAAATTCCAAAACATATTTGACAACAGCCTCACCCTCTCCAAAAATATCTATGTTCGTTTGTGGTAACCTTAATATCATCAGCAGACAGTTTTCCTCCTCAAAGCACAAATATCCCATACACAATCAGTCTGATCCAAGGGGCTTCAAATAACCAAATCTTCCTTAGGATGAAACGAAGCACACATTACACAAAAAATGTCGCGAGTAAGGTCAGATACAAGTTCAAGATTGCCAGTTCCATATATTTATTGTTTGTTTATCACTTGCATTAACAATCCAAGGATACTCATTGTGGAACTTAACTCTCCAGATATAGGCAGCAATGCATATTGTAGTTCCATATATTGATCTTAAAGTCATTCCCTGTAACATTAACAATTAAATTGGAGTTATAACAACTTTTCATAATTGTATTTTTTATTGTTATGTCAGATCATTTACAATCGAAGACATTACTCTTTAGATGGCCTAAATATACACACACAATGTATACATAAGAATCTACATGGCTGGGAAGCTTCACTAAGCTACCAATTCTAAAACAACTTTGTTCCTTGGATGGGAGAGGGTGGGAATTTTTCTTGCAGTTCTCCTTAGGCTAAGTGGCTACACTATGAGAGGCATTTCTAAGCCCACCTAAATCACCAAGGACTTGTCATCTGGTCCAATCCCCACCCATTCAGAAGGTTTTAAACTAGGTATACCAGTTTGATTACCTTGCGACCTTCTTTTTCCTTGCATGTAATTTCTTAGCCCACCCTCCATCCAGTAGTGAGATTGAGATATTCCTCATAGCTCATGAAGAAGAGCTCCAAACAACAATTGACTCTATTCCTCATAGCTCATGAAGAAGAGCTCCAAACAACAATTGACTCACAAACAAGGAAAGATAACATTTTCTTCCCAACCACCCAAGCTAGACCCAATTGATATCACTACAAAACTTGCCACTAGACGTGTGTAATTTCCAGACGTTTTACAATACAAAGCAAGTAAAGGTAATCTTCTAGATGATCCATGAAAATTTTGTCAAAATACATGAAGGAATCACACAACACCATTGTGTTCAAGACCCTCTCCATGTCACCAAGGTGTTAGAGACCCACCATTCCAGGATATAAAAATGTATCCATTGAAACCCATATCAATCGTCCAATTGATGTAACTACTGAAAATTGAACCTTGGAAATCACTTTCAAAGTGCTGCTCAATCTCTGAAATACATAAAAAAGAGGTTCACATGGACCACAAAACATGGAATAAATATCCAAGCTGGTTGGCTTACCTCCAGACACAAACACAGCTGAGCCTTGTGAAAACTTACTCCTCTAACCGACCCATCATGCTCATCAAATCTATCAATGTTCCCATCTGATAATGCCATAACTAAATAACCCCACCGTGAAGACTGGCCAGGATCCATGGCCTTTTCATATAAAATTTCAACCCCTTTACCCAGTTACTCTGGGACTCGAATTTGGTCGACATTGCAAATGATCTTCCAGCCTATATACCATAAAAGGGGTTGAATCAACATACAGAACCAGTACAAACCCTAGACCAAACCCCACATGCAAAGTCATGAACGATCCAAACCATTTGCCCCATATTTATGTGGTAGTGTAGTGATGCATTATTATTTCTCCTTTGAGATTCTTATTTATAACAAACGTTGTGAGGCATTCCCCTCCTTTATGGGGAGAAATTGCTTAATGTGAATTTTATAGATGACCTTGCTCTCACTGCAAAGCTCATGTAGTCGTTTAGTGGAGGGAATGACACAATGTCTTGATATCATCACTACAGCAACATGCATCATTGTTAATCAAGAAAATATAGAGGCCTTTATTATTTGGGCAGGAAGACTTTCTAGATTGGCTTGTTAAGGGGATTCTTGTTTCTTAGGAGAACTTTTGGTTGCGTTCCGTCACTTTCCCTGATAGTTCCTCTTCACAGAAACTTGAGGTAAGAGAATTCAAAGAAACTCTTCAAGTTAGGATCATTTATGTGTTATTTTCACATATTAAGGAAGGAATTAAAACTATTTTCTACTATTTTGTAGTATACCTTCATGCTTGTCTCTAAAATAAAAGCTAAACTTCCTAAGACCAATCATTTTGTTCAAAATAAACCTGTTTCCTCTTGTCAACTCCACACCACTTCTAAGGGATAACCCAATAAAATGGATTGAACTTGGTGTCCCCCAATGTAACACTTCCAAATAGGATAGGGAAAAAGAAAAGGTGTGGTTCTCTTTTGACAAGAAGTATGAACATTTTAATGACAAATGTAGGGTCATTCAAGCTAAGATCACTAAAAAGGCACATGCCATCCTCTTTTAGCAACCTTTTTATCTAAATTGTAACATAGATATCACAAAATCGTTCCTCGCTCTTCCTATTGGCGTTCCTTTGAACCTCTTGGTGCAATTGCTAGTTTATAGAATTATTTACAACAAGCTAAGTTGAGTGGAATATCTTAGATTGATTACACACATCTACAAAAGGTGAACATTCAACATTAAATTTCCAAAAAAGAGATTCAAAATAGTAGTTAAAAATTGTAGAATTAAAGAACACAATGAACACATTTGAATCACTCAAATCAGTTATCGTGTGCTTCATATGCCTCTTCCTTGTTATTTTAATTTCATTAGTCTTACCCTTATATGGAAGACAATGATGTGACCATTCTATCAAAAAAATATCCGTTTATTTTTTGAAACCAACCCTCGCTTAGTAACAAAGCATATGACTCAACCATTATTTTGGATTAGAAGAAAGTTTGAGGAGTACACACTTTAATTCACTATGCACTTTAACATTCGAGCATTCTAGTTGAACAATCTAATTCATTGTTTTATTGAGTTCTACATTTAATCTTTTACAAACTAAATATGGCATAACACTAGAATATACCATAAAATAAACCAACTAGTTATGTACATTTTAAAGTTTCACGACATAGTTTGAAATTTGAAAATGGGCAAGCAAGTGGTATTTAGTGAGTAAATGGAGGTTTCTAGGTGTTTTTTTCTTTGTATTAAGGCATAGAGGAAAGCAGGGAGTGTTTTGAAGCTTCCAACCTGAGATCAAATCTTCTCAAGGAGCTCCTCTATATGTAAAACAAACACTGACAACTCTTTCCCGCAGTTCCGTTGTTCCTACTGACATTAGTGGGAACAATTTGATCAGCCATGGTGATCCTTTGGGTGGGCTACGAGAACTGGTAAACTTCCCCAGTTGGATCTCTGAATATTGTTGCTCGATTTACACAAATTCAAAGGTGTAAAGTTGTGTTGCTCACAACTTTACAAAATAACAATGACTGGAACCCAGGCATCCAATGTTTGCATTACACGGGCAAGGGTTGCAAAGTCGACATTGAACAATGCCCTTCCACCTCTCCCGCCAGCCTAAAGTAAACCAAAAGGAAAGCGTCCAACAATGGAGCCAAATATTTCTGGATCCCGTGTTGTTGCTGAACCCCTTAAATGAAGTGCAATGTTATTAGATGTGTTCAATATTTGTACGGAAGCAGTTGCAATTGATTGCTTGAAAAAGCTAAAAGCAGTTAAGGTTGTATCTCAAAATTCTAATGCGACGAGAAGAGGTCGAGGATTTCCTCGAAATAAAAAGAAGATTACTCAAGAGGCAAAGATTAAAAAAGAAATTTCACCAACTATTTGTAATGTTGACGATGCATTTGCTGGTAATTCAACCGGTGTTGATAAGGAAAATCCTGTAGCTCTCTCAAGAAAGAAAATCATTTTCCTTTTCTAGGGGAAATCCCTTTACTAATGAAGGAAAGATATTCCTTTCCTCTAACTCAAGGAATCACCTTGTATATATAAAATGAAAGACCTTTTCTTACAAAAGATTAGAGAAGTATAAATCTCAAAAATAATTATAAAAGCAATTTGAAGAACGAACTTGAGAATTGGTTGAAACATGTGCTTGAGAGGAGATCCTAGAAAGAAGAAAAACATAGTTGATCATTAAAAAAGAATGACTTCTGGAGAAAAAAATTATAACTACCACTACTAGAAAAAAGACTTTTGGGGGGGCGGGGGGGTCATACGCTACCTCCCCCTACTAGAAAAAAGACTTTTGGGAGCCCCTCTCATACTAAATTTTGGGGGCGTTAAGAGCCCCCCTCGTGGCAACTTGTGGGGGCATTAGAAGCCCCCCTTATAGTAGACTTTACATACTTTCACATTTTTAGATTGTGATACTTTCACATTGTTATGTTGGGCATAAGTGAAGAGGATCAAAAGGTTGGGTGGTTGTATCCACTTGAGGTTGGCTTACACAACGCGTCACTGAATTCATCAAATCAAGGAGAGTTTGCAAATGGCATTAAATCAACTCTATTCAAACCTTCATTCGAGCATACGATCATCTCTTCGCATTCACTCCATAATGAAAGCATTGAAGAAAATGGATGATGTCATTGAATATAGGGTTGATCCCGATGTATTCTATGGGAATTTTAGGAGATGTTTAGGAATGTTCTTTCTGTGGTTGTTGATTTGCGGTGAAGGGATTTGCATTATCAAATCATGAAGGGGAAAAAGCTTTCCATATTGCCCAATAACAACCAAGCAAGTTGAAGGACCAATCCCTCATAGCCTAGTCCCTTTACTATGTTTCCTTGCCAACAAACCACTGCGCTTTATTTCAATAGCCTTTGGCAGGGCATCATTGGTATAGAGTTTGTTTAATTCTCAAAGAGCTTTCTCCCCTTAACACAGAGACATTCAAGTATATTGCCATATAATGAATTTTCATTTAGTATCCCGCAGTTGATTTGGCCTCTAATTGTTTGAGTCTGTAGTCTGTTGGGTTGTTAGTGCATCTATCATATTTACTTTCCCTCCAAAGTGCAGCCCTCAAGTCTAATATTTTCCCTAATTTTCTTTCTCCTCACTCTTTCGTCTCAAGGGAGAAATGCAAGGGGTGGTCAAGATCGTAGCCAAGGCTAGGGTTTTGGTCATGGAAGAAATCAAGCTCAACCTCAAACCACCCGAAATCGAGGTCGCAGAAATAACAATGATTTAATCTTGGAAACAACTTGGCCTTATCGGACTAATGCACACCCACGGGCTCCTTAGATTATTTAGAGTTGGTAGAATGAATTGAAGCAACATGAAACGATAATGAATTGGAGCTAAATGACTGGCAGGATCTCATCCCTGACCCGAGCCAAAACAAAGGTCGACACACCCAGTTCCAGCAGGCCCTTTACCTTTTCCGGATGATAAAAAAGCTCTTGGCAAAAGATTTGATGTCCACCTTTGCAGGAATTTCAGAGTTAGCAACAGAAATACAGGAAATCCATAAGGAAGTCTAGCTCATTCAGCGCCAGATTCAACAACAAAATGCTCATTTAAGTCGTATTGAGAATCATATTCCCTACCTTCCACAAACTGAATAAGGACACAATATCCCTTTTATAAAGTAATAAGGAAAAAAATGAAAATTATTTTTTATTATTAAATTGATATTTAATTGAGTTTGTCTTGAATAATTGGGAAATTTTTTGTCATAGTGACTTGGAACCTTGTTATTAATCTAAACATAAACATTCTCAATATACGTGATAACATTTCTATGGTTTTGAATTATAAATCTATTTTTTCTACACAACCAAAAAGGTGCATCTTTCCTACATTAATGTTCATAATGATAAACTCTGTGACCTATTTAGCTGAAAGTCTAAAATATTGCTCAAGCAGTCTACTCCCAACAACTAATTTTACTTTGTTGATCATAACATGATTGTTTCTCATTAATTATCACTTCCCAGTTTTCTTTGGAGATTGAACAAATACAAATGCAAGACAAGACCATAGCAATCTCAATTTTGGATTTGAACATTTAGAATTCACTCTTTTCATTTGTTTCTCACCAATTATTCCAAAGCAATTAGATTTCTATGTTGAAGTTTTAAATATCCCATAGCTTCTTATGTAGACCTTGCACATACATAACAACAATGTACTTGCTATATCTAAGATTTATTCTATGACTTCTCTGTAATTTCAACCTATAACAATCTAACTTTCCCCTTCCTGAATGTAAGAAGTCTCCCCTAATTTGGATCTGCTAGTGGAGGTATGCTCAATTTGCAAAGATCTATTGCTTTTAGCCTCTCTTGGCAGAGGGAATTTGCACTGGCTGCATCTCTGTGAATTTTACATCAACTGAAATCAAAATTGGACCCAAAATCTTCCCAAAGGTCTAATTTGCTATGAACTAGGTTCACTTTAATTTTATATTGGCATCCCCTAATAGTTTTAGCAAGGTTTTAGCAATAGGTGGTAACACTAACTTGTACTGACTGCACATCCATGGTTCTTATGCCAACTCTGAAAAAAGTTTAACCAAAGCTAGTCACTAGTGTCTTCTATCCAAAATTGTAAGCAACACCCAAAACTGGAGGTCGTCCTTATAAAAAGTTCACTTATTGCTTGAAGGTGTCAAAACAAGAAACCCCTGCCACAAATTATCAAAAATGGAGCACACATTGATAGAAAAACATAATAAACCCAACATAGCATATATATTTATGAAATAACAATCAAATGACATTATTTATGAAAGAACAAGTGTGATAAATAAAGATTACATAAACAGTGGGAGGCACAACTTCCAAAAGTGGTGGGCTACAGGCTGCTTACCCTGGGAATGTAAAGAGGGCACCCTACCATAGAAAATAGGTGTGATCCTCTGATAACAGTTTTCAAGAAACTAAAGGATCCTATTAGAATAATACTATTTTAGTTTAATGCTCATTCTTTTTAGCTGTTGCTAATTTTCTTATTTTAGCAGTTTCTTAGATGAAACTGATTCTTTACATAGAAACTTGATGTTTCTATCTTTGTAAATATCTTTGTATTATTATTGAGTATTGTTTCTCAATCAATCAATCAATTCATTTGGAAATCCATATGCGTGTTTCACATTGTTTTATGGTATCGGAGCCAGAAAAAGAGATTTCTTGAGAAGTTATTCTCTCTGCATCCTAAATCTCTTGAGTTATTTCTGTCATTCCTTTCTAAGGTCGAGCCCTCTGTAAGCCAGATAGCCTTCACTGAGTCTTAGCTTCAGCTTTGCTCATTGTGATAAAAGCTTACAGTCGTCTATCTCGATACAGAAGTGGATCCTTCGAAATAACTTTTCAGCTGTTGCTCTCTGTTTTCCTTGAATTTGTTGTAAAACTTCTTGACAGTGAGAACAACATTCCGAGGATTCTGCGATTTTTTTTTCTCCAGACTCGTTCTTTGTTGGTACAAACATCATCAAATTTTCCATTGATTTCGTGGTGGTTCCAGCGGATTTTTTTTATATATACAGCGGCAACGGTTAACGGTGGTGCGGTGAGCGTAGAACGAACACGCGACGATGGTGCGAGACGGTTAACGGTGTATCACTGTGATATTTCCCGAGTTCTCAACTCCCGCATTCTCCAATCCACAAAATCATCGTTATACAAACCCCTTGGTCTGTGCCCACCGCGTCCTCAATTAAATCCGATGACGGGGCTCTGGTCTCGGCTTCGAATCCGTAGCACTTCCGGTGGTTCCCACGTAGGTTTCGACAGCCACAGCGGTGACAGCATCACCGGTATCAAAATCAGCAGTGGCCGCATCCAGCTTCTCCTTATCAATCGCAAAACGCAGGTATCGTGTATCAAATTTGTGCCACAGTCAGCACGGTTATCTCTCAGGCGACGTAAAGCTTGTGTGGAAGTCTTCGTAACAGGATAACCCTCTTTCCCAATTTGTTCCCTGTTGATTTCCTTAAAATTAGTCTTCAGTTCTATGCATTTATAAGGTATTCGATAGCCAGTCTCGCTTGAATAGTATTTTTCATCACTCTTCTCCGAATAAGAACAGGGGATGCAGGGCCCGGAGGACACGCATTCAAAAGTGGCATTGTCAATTTTTTCCAATCTCTCCTCCGCTAATTCTTGGCTGGAACATTTTGTTGCTGGTGGCCATAAATACGCTACGCAGCACAGCAGAATTGTCAACAGCTTCAGAGTATCCATAATTGCCATCCTGAGATTGGCGATCAAATTATTCCAGCGCGCATATTGATAGCCAGGACATTAACACGAGAAATCTCTTTTGTATAATCGCAAAGGTGTTGTTGAGCAGTTGCAATCAGTCATTGTCACGGGCTGAGTCACCTCTGTTCATCTTGGAGTATTTGGCACTATTTTTTTTTTAATTGTTGGTTGATCCTATTGACCACATTTATATCTTCAAGTTGGTAGCCAAGATCTGATTTAAGAGGCAGAATTGTCCAGATCAGTTTTCCAGAAACGTACAGATGGCCTCTCTCTCACCAATATGATGTTAGAAGGAAATCAACGCTTTAATGGCAGCAATTATAACATCTGGAAACAAAGAATGTTGACCATCTTTGAATACAGGCGTCTTGATCAGCTCATTTTGGGCAAAGAATCTCGTCCCGGTACAGCTGGTACCGATCAAGATAAGTTTGATGATAGAAATCGAGAGGCTGTTATGCTTCTCAAGCTCTCTGTGGCTGATGATCAGTTACCACAGATTCCTTCTGGCAAGACATCTGCCGAGATCTGGCAACAGTTGAAAGAACTGCACGAGACATCTGACAAGAGTAGAGCTTTCTTTCTCAAAAATCAGTTGTTCTCCATCATGATGGATGAACATATTTCTTTACAGGAACATCTCAACAAGATTAAAAACATTCGAGATCAGCTCGAAGCCATTGGTCGCGCCATGGAGGAAGAAGATATGGTAGTCATCACTCTAAAAATTCTACCACAATCTTATGAGCACTTCATAGAAACACTCAACATTACCGCCACTAATGTTGATCTGAAGTTTCCAGAATTATGCACCAAACTCATGCAGCAAGATCGTTGGAAACAACAGTTTGGTAGTGGTGCAGCATCAGCCTCCTCAGAAAATGCTTTTGCTGCCAAATATCAGTCCTCTCAGTCCTTTCAGCAGAAAGGTTCTTCTCAGTCTTTTGATTCTGCTAGGAAGAAAAATGTGCAGTGTAATTACTGTCACAAGTTTGGCCACATGAAGAAAGATTGCCGACAGAGGATTGCTTCTGAACAGAAGAAACAGGGAGGGCTCCATCAGACAGCAAATGTTGCAGAACATTCCGAGCAAACAAATTCTTCCTTTTACGCCTTTATGACTAAAAGGTCTTCAGATCATGTTCCATCTTCTGCCTGGTACATTGACTCTGCTGCATCACGCCATTTTTCTCACAAGCGTGACTGGTTTATTGACTTCTCACCTTTCAGTGATTCCGTGGTATTTGGTGGAGGTGAACAATACACAGTGGTTGGCAGAGGGACAGTTCAAATCCAGTCTGGTGGCCACACACTCATCTTCCTGAATGTGTACTATGTTCCTGGTATGGAAATTAATCTGTTGTCTGTCAGTCAGATTATGAGGAACTCTCCTCAGCTTGATGTAGTTTTCAGAGCGCACAAATGCTCTATTATCGACAGGGAGACTAGTCTTACAGTTGCTGTTGGTCTAGAAGATTATGGTTTATACAGGTTTCTTGACACTGGTGATTCCCCCGAAGTGGCTCTAGCAGCTCGTGTTTCTCCCATCAGCACTCTATGGCATCAGCGATATGGGCACCTAAACATGCAGTATCTCTCTCAGCTTTCTTGGGAAGGACTTGTGTCAGGGTTACCTGATATTCAGACTCAGCAGTTGGGCGTATGCGGCGCTTGTCAAGCTGGCAAACAACATCGTTCTTCATTCACGAATGGAGAATCATGTCGCGCTTCTAAGGTACTCCAGTTAATTCATTTTGATATTTGTGGTCCTATGAATACATCTTCTATCACTGCTTGCAAATATTTTTTGCTTATTGTAGATGACTTCAGTAGGAAGATGTGGGTATATTTTCTAAAATATAAATCTGATGCATTTAGTATATTTCAGAAGTTTAAAACTTTAGTTGAAAAAGAGTCTAGCTGTGATATCATGACTCTTAGGACAGATAACGGGGGGAATTTTGTTCTTCTGCTTTTTCCACCTTCTGTGCTACTCATGGCATAAAACGCCAGTTCACTACCCCCTACACCCCTCAGCAGAACAGTGTTGTTGAACGCCGCAACCGCACAGTTGTTGAAATGGCACGCTCCATGTTACAGCACAAGAATGTTCCCAACAAATTCTAGGTTGAAGCAGTCTTTACTGCGGTCTATCTTCTTAACAGATCTCCTACTCAGGCTATTAAAGGGAAAACTCCCGAAGAGGTGTGGTTTGGCCGTAAGCCTAAGATCAGTCACCTCAAAGTATTCCGCTCAATTGCATATGTTTGGATTCCAGCTGCTAAACGCTTTAAGTTGGATTCCAAAAGCCAAAAACTCATGATGACAGGGTACAGTGATCA
>APFE030751655.1:171009-198990 GCA_000404065.3 Pinus taeda
GCAAGACAGCTGCCGAGATCTGGCAACAGTTGAAGGAATTGCACGAGACATCCGACAAGAGCAGAGCTTTCTTTCTCAAAAATCAGTTGTTCTCCATCATGATGGACGGACATATGTCTTTACAGGAACATTTCAACAAGATTAAAGACATTCGAGATTAGCTCGAAGCCATTGGTCGCACCATGGAGGAAGAAGATATGGTAGTCATCACTCTGAAAAGTCTACCACAATCTTATGAGCACTTCATAGAAACACTCAAAATTACTGCCACTAATGTTGATATGAAGTTTCCAGAATTATGCACCAAACTCATGCAGCAGGATCGTTGGAAACAACAGTTTGGTAGTGGTACAGCATCAGCCTCCTCAGAAAATGCTTTTGCTGCCAAATATCAGTCCTCTCAGTCCTTTCAGCAGAAAGGTTCTTCTCACTCTTTTGATTCTGCTAGGAAGAAAAATGTGCAGTGTAATTACTGTCACAAGTTTGGCCACATGAAGAAAGATTGCCGACAGAGGATTGCTTCTGAACAGAAGAAACAGGGAGGGCTCCATCAGACAGCGAATGTTGCAGAACGTTCTGAGCAGAGAGATTCTGCCTTTTACGCCTTTATGACTAAAAGGTCTTCATATCATGTTCCATCTTCTGCCTGGTACATTGACTCTGGTGCATCACGCCATTTTTCTCACAGGCGTGACTGGTTTATTGACTTCTCACCTTTCAGTGATTCCGTGGTATTTGGCGGAGGTGAAAAATACACAGTGGTTGGCAGAGGTACAGTTCAAATCCAGTCTAGTGGCCGCACACTCATCTTCCTGAATGTGTACTATGTTCCTGGTATGGAAATTAATCTGTTGTCTGTCAGTCAGATTATGAGGAACTCTCCTCAGCTTGATGTAGTGTTTAGAGCGCACAAATGCTCTATTATCGACAGGGAGACTAGTCTTACAGTTGTTGTTGGTCTAGAAGATCATGGTTTATACAGGCTTCTTGACACTGGTGATTCTCCCGAAGTGGCTCTAGTAGCTCGTGTTTCTCCCATCAGCACTCTATGGCATCAACGATATGGACACCTAAACATGCAGTATCTCTCTCAGCTTTCTCGGGAAGGACTTGTGTCAGGGTTACCTGATATTCAGACTCAGTAGTTGGGTGTAGGTGGCGCTTGTCAAGCTGGCAAACAACATCGTTCTTCATTCACGAATGGAGAATCCTGGCGAGCTTCTAAGGTACTCCAGTTAATTCATGTTGATATTTGTGTTCCTATGAATACATCTTCTATCACTGCTTGCAAATATTTTTTGCTTATTGTAGATGACTTCAGTAGAAAGATGTGGGTATATTTTCTAAAATATAAATCGGATGCATTTAGTATATTTCAGAAGTTTAAAACCTTAGTGGAAAAAGAGTCTAGCTGTAATATCATGACTCTTAAGACAGATAACGAGGGGGGAATTTTGTTCTTCTGTTGTTTCCAACTTTTGTGATACTCATGGCATCAAACGCCAGTTCACTACACCCTACACTCCTTAGCAAAACAGTGTTGTTGAATGCCGCAATCGTACGGTTGTTGAAATGGCTCGCTCCATGTTATAGCACAAGAATGTTCCAAACAAATTCTGGGGAAGACTCACCCACTCAGGCTGTTAAGGGGAAGACTCCCGAAGAGGTTTGGTCTGGCCATAAGCCTAAGATCAGTCACCTCAAAGTATTTGGCTCAGTTGCATATGTTTGGATTCCAGCTGCTAAGCGTTCTAAGTTGGATTCCAAAAGCTAGAAACTCATGATGACAGGATACAGTGATCATCACAAAGCCTATAGACTAATAGATATTGCCACTGGTCGTCTTAGCTTCAGTCGGGATGTGGTATTTGATGAAGACAGAGGATTCTTTTAGTCTTCTTCTTCTGAGCAGTGTTCTACGGATCAGCCTCACAGTGTTCTTCTTTCGGTAGGTCCACCTGATGGGAGGGATGATGTAGCATCAGTGATTGATACTACACTACCTGAGCTTCCTCCGGAAAATAACCCTTCCCTTGCTGATCCTATTGCTCTTGAACCTTCTTCCTCCACTCGTCGGCCAAAATGGTGGGCTAAAACTATTGGTGATCTCAGAGATGATGAACTCCTTGAAGGACGAACTTCTAGACATAAGAGCAAACAATAATCTACAGTAAACTTTGCTCTTATGGCTAATCTACACAGTATCTTTGAGCCTCAAACTTACTCAGAGGCTAAAGGTACATCTGAGTGGGAATAGGGTATGGACGCTGAATTCCAGAGTCTTCAGAAAAATCACACATGGACCCTTTCTGATCTTCCTAAAGGGAAAAAGCCCATTAGCTGCAAATGGGTATATAAAGTGAAATACAAAGCCGATGGAACTCTAGACAAGTATAAAGCTCGTCTTGTGGCTCGAGGATTCTCACAGAAGGAAGGCATTGACTATGAGGAGACCTTTGCTTCTACAGCCAAAATGAGTACCATATGGCTTGTCCTTGCCCTAGCAGCTCAGTTCAAATGGAAAGTTCATCAGATGGATGTAAAAAGTGCTTTACTAAATGGTGACTTACAGGAAGAAGTCTACATGACACAGCCTCCAGGATTTAAGATTGCCGGTCAAGAACAGAAAGTGTGTAGATTAGCTAAAGCTCTCTATGGATTGAAACAAGCTCCTCAGGCTTGGTACATGAAAATTGATCAGTACCTGACAGATCATGGCTTTCAGCGGAGCCCATCTGATGCAAATCTGTATATCAAGCATACTGGTGATGATATCTTGTTTGTGGTTGTCTATGTGGATGACCTTATCATTACTGGCAGCTCTGTACATTTGATCCATGGGATCAAACAAGACTTATGCAGAACATTTGATATGACAGACTTGGGACTTCTTCACTACTGTTTGGGGGTTGAAGTTTGGCAGACTCCGAATCACATCTTTCTCTCTCAATCCAAGTATGCCAAAAATCTTGTGGACAGGTTCAGAATGCAGGATTGCAAACTAGCCACAACTCCTATGGAACCAGGGCTCAAACTTTCAGCTCAGTCATCCTCTCTCCCTGTGGATGAAACTTTATTCAGGCAATTAGTGGGCAGTCTCATCTATCTTACTGCCACCAGACCAGACATCAGTTTTGCAGTGAGCTACATTTCCCGCTTCATGTCAGCCCCTAAAGTTGATCATTGGATAGCAGCAAAGCGTGTGCTACGATATCTGCGTGGCACTTCTGATTATGGACTCCTATACACTCGCAATTCCGATCCCATACTCAGTGGTTACACAGATTCTGACTGGGCCAGTTCGGTTGATGATCGTAAATCTACAGCTGGGTATGTGTTTAGTCTAGGATCTGGTGTTGTCACCTAGACTAGTAAGAAGCAGCAAGCTGTGGCTCTCTCCTCAACAGAAGCAGAGTATCGGGGAGCAGTTAAGGCATCCTGTGAGGCAGTGTGGCTTCGACGTATGCTTGCAGATATGCATGTTTCCTAGACAGGTCCTACTTCCTTGTTTTGTGATAATCAGGGAGTGCTCAAACTTGCCAAAAATCTCGTCTTTCATGAACGAAAAAAACATGTGGAAACTCATTGCCACTACATTTGCCAGCTTGTTGAAGACGGATCCGTTCAGTTGAGATATGTTCCCACAACAGAGTAGCCTGCAGATATCTTCACCAAGCCTCTTAGTCCTGATAAGTTTGTAAAATTCAGGGGATCTATTGGTGTTGTAAATAGATTGAGCATTAAGGGAGGGTATTAGAATAATACTATTTTAGTTTAATGCTCATTCTTTTTAGCTGTTGCTAATTTTCTTACTTTAGCAGTTTCTTAGATGAAACTGATTCTTTACATAGAAACTTGATGTTTCTATCTTTGTAAATATCTCTGTATTATTATTGAGTATTGTTGCTCAATCAATCAATTAATTCATTTGGAAATCCATATGTGTGTTTTGCACTGTTTTAGATCCAAGTCTATCATTTTATTGCACATATGATGGCACTTAATGTACAAAAATGGTTGCCTTGTCCAGCAATTGGGATAACCACATATAAAACACGTAGATTTAGATTGACTCTAAATAAACCTGTCGAAACAGTACCCATGTATAGCACATATCATGTACAGTTTGAGTAATGTCCAAGATTCACTATGTTGACTTCGAGAGTTCAAGTATTCCAATTAGACAACTTTTAAGCAAACTAGACAGAGAGACTGATCAAATACAATTCAGCCCATGTAATGTCTATTAAGAGAGATTGGTGAACAATGTATGCGATTTCAAAAACAATATGTATATATCACATCCAAAAGCATGTCAAGTCTTGGCACAATACAAAATAAACAGAAAGCATCGAACACAATATGGTGCCTAGGTCAACAGGAGCTGGATAGGAACTCACGTCATCTTTACTAGTACTAAGAAACTGCTAAGGTTTATTGACATTCTCCTGCTTATATATATACATATATGGGACCTAACAAACCCTGTAACTAGTTACTAATTTGTAGAACAGGATTCTCCATGGATTCATGAGTTCTAGACCTCACAGGAAAATAATCAATCACTTCATAGCAGTGACCCAAAACATTTTCCACAAAAGTATGTCCATGTAAGCTCAACTACCTTAAAAGTTAAAACCATCTAGTCTAGGTTATATGTTATCAAGCTCGTCATGAGTAATATTACACCAATTTATCACTACCATAAGAACAAAGGTCATACTTCTTGCTAATATGAAGCAGATCCTTGAGAATTCAGAAGGGAAAAATAGAGCAAAGCACACACTCAGAGATACACACTGAAGGAGGAAATGTGTTTTCATTGGCTACTTAATGTATCTATGGTATATAGTCTATTTTGATACTAAGTCTAACAAATTTGTGTTTTAGTAGAGAGATTTCATCATTGATGGTGGTTCAAGATCTATTCAAGATGGTTTCCAACCCCAATTAGTGTAGGATAGTCAAAAGGAAATGTGCATATGGTCTCAAAATGGTGTTGAATTAGTTGAATTAAAACTAGAAGAAACTACAATAAAATAGAAGCTTCTTATTTCATGATTTAGCCTAAGATAAAGCATTGTAAGTGACAAAAAGGAAACTGCAGCTACTGTGGAAAACCAAAACATGTAGGTCAACTTTATACAGGTACCTCTTTTCTAGAGAGGTTGGTCCTCTATATACAGTTGTTTTGCAATCATAAACACATCACATCTCTATTAGCAATTTCTCCAAGGAATCTTTGGTGCTATCACAAACATCTTTTAAAATTTAAAATTTCACAAAAAGGGGATAAATTTAAGAATTTCACAAAAAATTGCAAACAAAAAAGCACTCAACATGGTTTTTATCAGTCTTCAAGTTACTCTAAAAGAGTTTACAACATGCCTGGGGGTGCTTCATGAGATTTAGGGTACATGATGTGTGTTTACCCACTAGATGGTCTAAAATAGATAGGTGCATGAAAGATTGCGATGAATTTACACATTGGAGATAGCTTATTCCATTATTCTTTGACTTTGGTTGCTTGTATGACATTCTTCCCTCGGGCATTGGAGTTTCTTGATAACTTGTTCAATGTCCTTTATTGTGGCTAGATAGAGAGGTTCACTTGCTTGGAGGATGCCATACATAGAAGGAGTATTATACATTTGGAGAAGGACATCAACGACTTGTTGTAGCATAGATTCTTGGATGGAAACTCTGTAGAAAATCCACAAATTTCTGCAACTGCTGACATGAACAATCTGAAACTAATTTCTTTTCATATAGACACAAAATTTCTCTACTTATTTTGCAACGGAAGAGGAATAGAAATAAATACACAATCACACAATTCAACAACACAATTTTTTTAGGGAACCCAACTAGGAAAACCCTCTACTTGCCTAAGAATTTTATTGATAGAAGAATGAGAAATAGATCTCTTACAATACGATATAGTTTCAATAGAGAATAAATGATCTCCCTGCTTGAACTAAGCTTGAAACAATCTGCAAGACCCCTAATCTACTTGCCTTCTTGCCTTGCCTGAATGAGGAGTCCCTATTAAATAGGAATCTCCTCCAATTTCCTAGTGCATTCCCAAGGCAATTCTTCCCTCTATCAACTCACACAAGCCTCCTGCTTGACTCGCTCTCTCACAAGATCACACACAAAACTCGTGCTCAAGAATGAGTACATTTTTGCCTTCATTCCTCCTTATAAGCAATTCAAATGGCTAAATCTAGCAAATTATATTTTAGGAAATTGATTTTGTGATTGATGAGTTAACTGAGTGAACTAACTCATACAACTCATCTCATCTCAATTCTAGAACTTGAGATTCAATCATTTGTCATTTCCCAAATTAACTCGCACTAGAAGACAATGAACTCGGCCTTCCACTTTTGCACATTAGTTAATTACTTCATCACTCATCCTAATTTGTAAGGACTCATCCTAAATCACTGAAATTCGTCCTAACTTATAGGAATTAGCTCCTAAATTATAGGAACTGATTCCTAACCTATAGGAATAACTCCTAATGAAGCACATGGCTTAGTAGAAGTAATGGAGTCTATGCGGGCTTGTGACAAAATGGTGTGGACAACTCTTGTAGCTACATCGTCTTAGAGCCCTTATTATGTAAGACATCACCTTGGAGCATGATCTATTTATCCTTGGAGTGGAGCAATTCAATTATGTTGACCTGCGTGAGTTTAATGCAAATTGCTTACAAGGGCTTGGACCTACATTCTATTGTTGGGCCAACATTCTCGTGAGATAATGATGCAAGTGGCAAGGTCTGACCAACATTCCCCATTCTCTCTAATCATTGATTGGCACTTCCTTAAACAGGGGCCTTAATCTAAAACCCATGGATTCAAGCCTTGTAATCATATAACATGTGCAGGCCCAAGACCTAGGCATAACCACCGTGGCCAAGACTCTACAATATAAACCAAAGGGGAGGAATGAGTCCCTTTAGAAAACCACCGAATTCAAGTACCAAATAATATAACATGCGCAGGAAACTTTACCTTTCTATTGCTAACTGACACAAACTTATTCTATATAGTAGCCCCATTCTTAAATCGAAGCTCCCTCTCTTTAGCTCCTCGCAACCACCGGAATGACCGTCAATCAGGGTTCTCAAACTCTCAGCTTTTTCACAAATAAGCGCACCTCCAACCTTCCAAGAGAAAACTCCCGCGAGACAGAGATTCTCTTTCTATTGATTGTCGGACTTATTCTCGTCTCCATCTCTGCCAGACCTTCCTTTAAAACTTAAGCGCTTGTCAATAAGCTACTTGACCAGTCAAATGACCATGGAACTGAAGCTCACGTTCTCAAATACTGGACTCTTCTTTGTCAACGCCTGTTGAACCTTCTAAGAAACATAGTAGACTAGAAAATTCTCGTTAAATATCGTTCTTTGAATTCATGTCTCGACAGTTTATTTTCGTCTCAGACTTTTGACTCTCCTATGCTTTGTTCACATCCAAGACGGTAATGATTCCATTAACTACTGATCGCATAAATTTTGTTTCTCACCCCATCATCTACCGCAATCTCGACCATTTTGAAAAAGTGATTCTCAGAAGAATCCACGAGGCTTCTTCAAAGATTCTGTTTTGAGTTGAGAATTTCCTGACGGAACACACTTCCTGTCTTCTTGTTCTCTGTTATGTTACGGATTTCCGCAACTTAATAAACTCTAATATCACCTCGTGCTTTGTTCTAAAGGAAATGGTCGTTGCTGGCAAGCTTTAACACAAAGGTAAACACTTATACAACATTCCTCCCTAACACAAGTTTTCAAGATTTCTTAATCTCCACGCTTCTGTTGCACCCTATAATTGAATTGGATTGTTGATCCGCTCATTTATCAACGAGCAACAGAAGGGTTTCGGCCCTAATTCAAAGTATGTTTTCCTCCTCTGTGTTACTCCTCTTAAAGTGCACTCCCTCCTAAGCTTTCCTCTAACACACTTGATTCAAGACAACCGCATGGATTCAATTACACATGTAACAATGATTTGATTACATAGGTTGGGTTCAAAACACTTGAAATAGAGTGCTTCTCCTATTAATGAATTTATACAAATGATTTACATAGGCCATATCTTGGCCCTTTGGGTAACAAAAAGCTAAAACCTACTGTATTTTTAGCAATCCACCATACTAAGCCTACCAGCCATTCATGTCTTGACAACGCTCTTAAGTCACTTTGGAAACGAAACACAAGCAACCCCCTCTAAAACTGAAAATGAAAACTTAATAAAAAAATCGCAAACGCTAGTTATGGTCGTTTTATACTCGAAGGAAATTTCGGGATTATTTCAATTAGGGCCATTTGAATTAGTAAAATGAGATAGGTTTCCTATAAAAAAAACCATCCATTTTGCATGATGTTCTGTAATTGTAGTATGTTAAAATTGAATACAAAATCCCGCAAATTTTATTAGTCTCTTAAAGTAGCTACCAAGGTTTTTTAAGAAAATCATTAACCTTGAAGTCGCTCCAAGGTTCTTTATGAAAATTATTTACCCTTGCAAACTCCCAAGTTCAGGGGTTGGTTGCCAAGTTATTCAATATAATTAAACTATCACTACAAAATGACAGCTAATAAACCCTATCTACTCAAAGTGGAAACTTATTCATTGTCATGGTGTTACATACAGAACGACATTCTCATTGCCGAAGCTTAAAATAAACCAAAAAACTGCAAACCCTGATGATTTTAATAAGAGACCCAAAAAAAACACATGAAAAACCACAATCTATTCTCTTTTTACTTAAAAAATAAGATTGAAGACCCAATACATTGTTCGATGACTAAAATGTATAGCCAGGAATAGCTGACTTAAGACAACTTCATTAAAAAATATTGGGTATGAACCTCAAACTAAGAAGAAAACACGAAGATACTAACCTCGCGTCTGGAGAAATATTTTGGACCAAACGGATAGTGAGCAGAGTGGAGCGCATGTCTCTGAACCTATCTCGCTCCATGTATTGATCGCTCTCCCTGCAATCCTCCTAACGTCTTCTATGAAGAGGGCTTCGGCTCCTTCTGAGGATGTAGCTTCTGCTACGGCTCCGGTTTCCTACCATTTCGCCCCCTGTGGAAGTGTTTGATATGAATCAAATGTGTGGAACTGTTTGATATGAATCAAATGTGAGAGAATCTCTGAACAAATATTTATACAGATAGCTTTGCTTAATAATTTTATTGATAATTTTAAATTTATATATAAATTATACATATATTCATTTCGCCCCTTGAACGGTTTGATAGGAATTAAATGTGAGAGAATCTCTGAACAAGTATTTACACAGATAGCTTTGGTTAATAATTTTATTGAGAATTTTAAATTTATATATAAATTATACAAATATCAATATAATTTTAAATTATTATTAATATTAAAATAATATAATAATATATCAACTATAATTTTAAATTAATATAATATTAAAATTTAATATAATAATTTCATGAATTTGAAATTTAAGTTTTTATTAAAAGGAGATGAAAAAGGAGTTGTCTATAATGCGACTTTTTGGAGATTGGAGATTCCAGTGACGGAATCTGGCGGAAAAAATGAGGTTAAATCTTGATTTTTAGCAGTTAAAATAGTTTTTTAACTGCATATTTGGATTCAGCGCCCTCGAAAACCCCTGGGAGCCATTGATTGTGCAGAAACTAGCTATCAAACTTGGGATTCCAATAAATTGCTGCCGGATTTTGACCGGAAAAATCCGCCGGAAAAGCTTTCAAAAAGTCGAGTTATAGACTACTGCGATGAAAAATACCCTTTTTCATTTAAAGCATTGTGGCGTTGTGATTTTGAGTTTAGGCCCATCTCATTTCAAAAATTACTCGTCTAGAGTGTACTGTGCACCGACGCAATAAAAGATGTTGGTGGGTAATTTTTGGTATATATATATGTTTGTTACATAAATTTTCCATCATTAGATTGCTAAATAGGAGATATACATGGTCATATTTTTGACAAAAACCCATAATACATCAAGTAATGGTTGCGAGATAAGATAACTATATTATGTCCAACTAATAGTCACAAAGTAGTTCAAAAGGATTGTAGAGTACACTGATGTATATACAAAGTGGGAGAGCCAAATAGTCTCTTATAAAAGATAAAAAGCATGAAGTAAATCAACATTTGGCCCTAGCGGAAAAGATCGAGGAGCTAATAGGTACGAGGATCAGACCCATCTCTCCTAACATCTGAGGCTAAGTGAATAACACTGAAGATACTCAACAAAGTCTGTTAGTCCAATGAAGAGTCAATGGCAAGTGCAGATTGTCCACTAAATCGTTTCATGGGGGGGTTCACATGCTGTTGAAAGCTGGAGGACCTAGTCCGTCTCCCAGGAATGGATCTGAGACTAAATTGTTGCTGAGATCTCGTGTGGTAGGGTGAGGTCCCACGGATCCTCACTAATCTGGAGTCTGGATACGTATTGGTATCAATCGATCTCTTGGTGCCCATGTCTGAAGGTAGTACCCTGACAAATGTTGTGATTCTCTATTTGGGGTCTGGTCTGATGGGAGGCTAAAGAATATGCGCTCAGAACCTAAGAGGCTCCTACATATATAGGCCAAACATCTCTGATTGGGATACCTGAAAAAGTCGGCGATGGTCCGAGAATCTCTGAACAAGAAAGAGTTGGAGGGAGGACAATTATCATAAAAGGAAAATGAGAGAGGCCATTGAAATCATGAAATTCCCTCGGAACCTCAACAGGGACAATGGAAGTGAAATCAGTGGGAACTAGTTTCCCCTGATCAGACAAATTACCCCCTCGAACCCCCTGGAAGCTCAAGATCAATAGACCTTCCGATCAAGAGTTCTATCTAATAATTAATTAATTAATCATCGCAAATCTTTTAATTTTAATTTTATTTAATTAATTATATTAATTAAATTAAATTTAAATTAATTATATTAATTAAATTTAATTTAATTAATGACTTAATTAATTAAATTAAAATTAAATTAAGGGCTTAAATTAAAATTAAAATAAGATTGAAATCTAATTAACAATAATAAATTAAAATGAATTAGGTTATGTTTTTATAACATTTTATAAAATTAATTATAATAATTTAATATAATTTATAGAAAAGAGGCTTAATCAAAATTATTATGAAAATATTAAAATAAATTATTAATTATTAATTAAATTAAATTAAGGGCCTATTTATTTATTAGTTTAAAATTAAATGAAGGGCTTAATTTAATTTTATTATAATATATTGAAATTTGATTAAGCTTGGTAAAATTAATATAGAATAGGGTTTAGGTTTATAATTAATATATAATAAAGGTAATATAAATATAATAAAATTAAATATGACTATTAATTGGTTTATAGAATATGAGGATTAGGTTTTATTATAAATGGTAGTTAAAAATGTGTAATAAAATGAATTTATCCTTAAAAATGAGATAAAATAAAAATATAAATTAAAACTTTTAAAAAGATTATTATTACATTAGATTAGGTATTAATAATTTATCATTTTATTAACATTATAATTAATTATTTCTTTAATTATATTAAATAATATTATCATATTAATAATAATAAATTTATTAATGGAATAATTAATCTTAAATAATAAAAATAATTTTAAATATCAAATAAAATATTAAATTCTTGAATTAATGGAAAGCAGTGTCGGCTCGCATTTTAGGGTTCCTATGTGTATTTATAAGCAGGTTCCCGCTCCTTCTCTCATCATCTTTCATCTTTCTTTCATTTCATTTCTATCTTTCAGAAGTGTCCTAATGATGGACCCCCGTTGGGGTTCGAAACGTCGACAGATTGAACGGGAAACTGTGGAAAATCCGGAACATGAAGCTACAAATAACTCCCACAGAGGCTTGAAAACCAACAAGACAAAGAAAGTATCAGTATCCCCGCTCAAAGCACATATATTGATAGAGAATGGGTTGACACAGTAGAAAACCTTATGTATGACGATTCCCCTATGCATTCTCTAACGGAGCGTACAACCTTGAAGGATTATTTTGATGGCAGCATGGATTATCCTAGTGTTACAAATATCTTTGATTCATGTTTTGTTTCACAAACTAATTCTTTGTAACAAGAAGCATATGCACCAACTAGTCACCAACAAGATAATGTTCATACAAGGTGCTCTTCCAAGTAGCTCTTAGTTCAATATGCAACTGCAATACTTGCAGGTAAACTAGAATTGACATTTGTTAAAATTGGCAACTAGGGCCAAACTCCACATGGGTCATCTTATTTATGATAACTGATATTTTCTTGGATTCCTCTCTTTGAGAGGTGTAGGATTGATGTAAAAATCATCTAATTCCGAGATGTAAAAATGAAGATATGAATTTATTTATATTATGGACAAATTGTCAAAGTCGGCTAGCAAGAAAAACATGCATTCAAACCCCCAGCTCATCCTCAACATTGCATATAAAAGGAGGAGACTTCAAGACATTTTATCTTCATCTCATCTTCACACATCTCTCTCTCCTCACTTGATTGGGTACGTTAATCTGGGCCGCTATCTCTCACACGTGCGAAGGAAGGAGGACGTTTTTTTTTTTTACTACGTTGACCGAATTTCAGAGGTTGTATTTTGGGTTGTGTTGACTAGCGTTGACCTCCTTTTGACTATGGATTGGGTGCGGTATCTTCTCCTTAGCAGGCCGCAAATCCGAGCACTAAAATTGAGGGATCTAACATCTCATTTGATCAGCATTGAGTGCCCTAGGGCTAGCCGCAGTTTGACTTTCGTTGACCAGCTTTTGACTGGACTTTTTCGGACTGTTTTGGCCTGATTAGGCTTATTGTTGGAGGCCAAAGTTGACTGGGTTTGAACAAGTTGTTTAGAGTAAGAATTTTTCCATGTTTGACCAGCGTTGACTTTTCTGGTTAGGGCTTATAGAACATACCATTGTTACCTAAAATTAACAGCGTCACATATAATCACAAAATTGAGAGAGACGGTCTCAATTCAAGGAGACCCAATGGAAAGATTTTTAGTTTACATGGTGGAGGGTCTTGTTGCACGAATAACATCTTCAAGAAAAGGATTATACAAAGCTTTGAGTTGTAAAGAGCCACCAAGCATTGATACTTTATCTGTCATGCAAATATTATTTGAAGTTTGTCAATATTTCAAATCTGGTTGCATGGTGGCCAATGGTGCAATTTATGAAGCCTTCGAGGACAAGCAAAAGGTTCATATACTAGATTTTGATGTTGCGCATGGTAGTCAGTACATAAGCCTCTTAAATGCCCTTGTAAAAGGGCTTGGTGGGCCTCCACATTTGCGCATAATTGCAGTAGATGATCCTTGATTTGTAAGACATATTGTTGGGGGATTCGATATTATGGGAATGCGGCTTGAACAATATGCAGAATCCATTGGCACTCTTTACAATTCATATTGATTACAAAAAAGGTTGGAGAATTCCAACCATGGATGCTTGAGATAAATCCAAATGAAGTTTTAGCAGTCAACTTTGCATTCCAACTGCATCACATGCCCGATGAAAGTGTATTTAAAAAAAACCCACGTGACCGACTTTTGAGGATGGTGAAATCTCTCAACCATAAAGTGGTCATAGTAGTAGAACAAGAGATTAACACTAATATTGCACCTTTCTTGCCCCAGTTCATGGAAGCATTAAACTATTACTCATCAATGTTTCAGTCTTTAGATGCTACACTTAAAAGGGATAGCATAGACCATATGAATATTGAACAATAATGCCTTGCTGGAGACATAGTGAACATAATTGCTTGTGAGGGGGAAGAAAGTATTGAGAGGCATGAAGCCGCAGGAAAATGGACCGCTATAATGACTATGGTAGGCTTTAGTGTGTATCCTCTTAGTGCTAATGTTAAGGACACAATTAAATCATTGCTCTATCAATCACATTGCAATAGCTAAAAGACTAAGGCAGATGGAGGAACTATGTATTTTGGATGGTTAGATAGAATTCTCATTGCAACATCTGCTTGCCATTAAGAAGCAAGGACTCTAAGAAGGTTCTTGTATAATAATTTCTTACAATTTGTCAATACCATTGTAAAAAATGCATCTGACTTTCATGTGTGTCAGGGAAGAGTTCAGAAATTTGCTTCCTTATGCGAGTAGAGAGGAAAATGCTAAGGCTTGCTAAAATAAGAGATATGCCCACCCACATAGTGGGCAATGGGATAGATACAGTTACTATTTAACTTTCAAGAACTTATGCTTGACTAGCTGAAAAGTATTGGATTGTTTTGCCCATGACCTTGAGTACAGAGTCTTATAATCAACTAGATATAAAATCAAGTACCTGTTATGATAGGGATCACAAAATGGATGGACCAATGATAGGGCGAGGGGTGATCCTGGAAGCCTATTCACAAGAGAGGCTCAAATATGTGGCTTGCTTCTCTTGTAAGACAAGATGGAAGGCTCTCTAGGAAGGGCTTGGGGAAAATTTATAGGGTTAGGTTTTATGTGCTTTATAAAGGATATCCCTAAGCCTTATAATTCTTGTTGAAACTTGGGTGATCTTTGAAGAATTAACCTTGATAGTGCATGGGACCACATGGGACCAAGTGGTCCTGAGGTTTGGTCATGCTTAGATCTTCCTAGAGTGAGCTTGTTTGGTATTAGGCCTAAGATGAGGCCTTTGGAGTTTCACCTAGACTATGTATGGAGACTAGTTGTTTGATGGTGAATCGTGATCATAATTATGTTATAGTACCATAGGATAATGGTGCCATGAAGTGAGTAACCTTATTCTTAAAGAAAGATTTTAACAAAGAAAATCTGGATAGTCATTATGAATACCTCCCTACCTAAAAGGGAGTGTTGATGTAGTACAATCGTTCATAATCTCGAAGCTTCCTACTGTTGTAAGTTATGGAATGACCCCCCTTCATCGGCACTGCCCCAATGCCCTCACCTGATGTGTCACACTCCAGTACAAAGGGTTGGGAAAAATTCGGTAACGCCAAAACTAGGAAAGTACTCATGACCATCTTGAGGCACGTAAAGGCCTCTTTGATTGTGTCTAACCAACTGAATGCCCCCTTCTTCATGAGGTTTGTAAGGGGTGTGATCAACTGAGAAAATCCCCTCATGCAGCACTTGTGATATGTGCATATGCCCAGTAATCCCCTCAACTCTGTCACATTACTTGGTGTGGGCCAATCAAGGATGGCAGGAATCTTCTCCTGGTGGACTCTAACTCCGTCCCCTCCTATCACATGCCCTAGGTACAACATCTCGGTTAGCCCAAATTCGCACTTGGATGTCTTGGCATAAAATTGTTGCTCCTCCAAGATGCTTAAGACCTATTCCAAGTGTTGTAGGTGCTCCTCCCATGTCATGTTGTAGATAAGCATGTTATTGAAGAACACCAAAACAAAACTGCGCAGGTGCTTGCGGAACACATGGTTCATGCAATAGTAAAATGTGGTTGGGGAGTTGGTGAGTTTGAAGGGCATCACCAGGAACTCAAAGTGCCCCTTATGGCACCTGAATTCTATCTTCAGAATGTCCTGCTAACGCACCCGAATTTGATGGTACCTTGCGCGCAAGTCTATCTTAGAGAAGTACTTGGCTCCTCTAAGCTCATACATCAGTTGATCTATACGGGGCATGGGGTACTGATTCTTCAAAGTCTTCTATTCAGGGCCTGGTAGTCGATGCACATGCGAAGGGTCCCATCCTTTTTCTTCACTAGCATTAAGGATGAAGCAAAAGGGCTAGTACTAGGCCTAATATGCCCCAACACCAATAACTTCTAGATGAACCTCTCAATCTCGTCCTTGTAGGCCTCGGGGCGTTGATATAGGGTAGTGATAACTGCATGTACACCCTCTTCCAATTCAATGGTGTGTTCAAACCCTTGATCAAGAGGCCTTCCTGGAGGGATCTCCCAAAAAACTGTTTGATGTCTCTCCAACAACACAAAGATGTCTGGATGAACTAATCATGCCTAATTCCCCATCCCTGAAATCATGAGCACCACCGCCTGCTCTATACCCCCACACCACATGTCTACTTCCATCTGATGGACGTATATTGACTATGGTGGGTAGGAGTGCATACCCTTCAACACTACCAACTTCCCATATGGGCCCATGAACTCCATCTCCAGTTTCCTCCAATCGGTAGTGACCCACCCCAATGAATACAACCATTGGACACCCATCACCACGTTAGCGTTTGGAACATCAACCACAAAGAAATGGTCAGTCATGGAATAGTTCCCCATAATCAAAGTTAGACTAGGAACATATCTCGTGAACTCCATCGTTAGGTCTCTTGGTACCAATATCAAAGACCCATCAAATGTCTCTGTATGTATGCCTCTCTGCTCCACCATATAGGAATCAATAAAGTTATGGGTAGCCCCACTATCCACTAACACTGACACACACTGCCCCTGCACTGTTCCCTTGATCCATAATGTCAAGTACTTTGGAACTTCCCGAAGTGAAGCAAGCACTCCCCTGGTGGGAACAATTAGCCGTCCTCACCGATGTGGTGGTGGTGGCAGTGGTCCTCCTCTTGCAAACTGTGTTCCTCTATCGCCATTGTCTATCTCCTGCTCAACCTCATCCTCCTGCTCGCTATCTGAGTACACCTCGATGTAATGGGTCTTGCCACTAGTGCACTTGTGCCCTGCTACCCATGGATCTTGGAACGTGAAACAAAACTTCTTGCATAGGTCCCTCCAAGTCTCGTCATCCAATTGACCACGCCCAATCTCCCTCTAAGGCTGCTGAGTATATTTTCTCCCCTAAGGAGCCACGTGCACGATGGGTATAGGGGCCTTGGTATTAGGAATTGCATCAATCATGTCTCAAGTCCTGGAAATGATGCCCATCAATGTCGTAGGCTTGTAGGCCCTCATCCATCCACATAAGGGATCTGATAACCCCTCTACAAACAATATAATCAAATGAGCTTGGGAGACGTATGACACCATCACAACTAGACTCTAGAACTATGATATGTAAGCCGCTACGCTGCCCATCTGTCTCAAGTGTGCCAACTCCATGAAATGTAGCTTGGGGTCCTAATAGAACATTTTTGTAAAATTAGATTGTCCATTATTGAGCAAAACCATAGTTTTTGGAGATAGTAAGATAAAACATTCTTTAGCCAATGGAATCAAATGAGAGGGTGCTGGTAGATGAAATTTGATGTTAATAGTCCAATGAAATCGATGATTTTTCGATGAGACTCATGGTTACAATTTAATAGCGAGATGTAAATCCCTTCCTAAAGCTCTTCAGGGAGACAATGGATTGTTGTTTGGGCATAAAATATAAATCAAGCAACATAATTGAGTTTTTTAAGTTTTTGCTAGTGTGTTCAACCAGGGGCCAAGTGGGAAAGCTACCCAAAATCACTAGATTTATTGTCTTGAATAATAGAATCTTAATGCATATATTACATTATCATTTACTAAGCAAAACCCTAGTTTTGGAGATTTTCAAATAAAACCTTTTTTAGGTGGTGGAATTAGATGAGAAGGTTGGCACTAGTTGTAATTCGATGTCAAGAGTTCAACACAATAGAACTTTTTTTTCCGTTGAAGTCCCATTTAGAGTTTAAACTTTATTGCAAGTTCCAACTCACTTCCTGAAGTCATTCAAGGAGATAATGGGAATTTGGTATGGAGGTATAAAATCCAAACCAAGTAGCATAATTGAGTTCTGTAAGCTCTTACAAGTGCGTTTGCCTAGAGACCATGTGGGCACACTACCCACAATGTTGCGACATATTGTCTTGAAAAATAGAACCTTAGTGCAAGAATTACATTGTCCATTATTGACCAAAACCGTAGTTTTGGATATTGTCAGATAAAACATTTCTTAGCTAGTGGAATCAGATGAGATGGGTGCGCCAAAATTTAGTTTTATGTTAGGAGTTCAAGGTAATCGATAGTTTTTTTACTGGTATCTTGTATAGGGTTTTCTAGCATGTTGCAACTTGCTTCTTGAAGCCTTATAGGGATAGAATGAGAATTTTGTTTAGGGATATAAAATCCAAACTAAGAAACATGATTGAGTTTTGTAATCTCTTACAAGTGTGTTTAGCCAAGTACCATGTGAGCACACTACCTAGAATCGCCCAAGTTGTTGTAAAATAGAATATTAGTTCAAAAATTGCATTCTCTTATTGAGCAAAACCCTAGTTTTGTGGATTGTCAAATAATACCTCCTTTAGCTAGGGGAATCAAATGAGAGGAGTTTCCCTCGCTATAATTTGATGTTATTAGTCCATTTCAATCGATGGATTTTCAACTGGATTTTTAGTTGGAGTTTTATGGCGAGTTGAAACTCCCTTCCTAAAGCCATTCAAGGACATAAAGAGATTTTGGTCCACGGGCATAAAATATAAATTGAGAAGAAAAATGTAGATTTTCCTGTAGATTCGCAAGCTCAAGTACTCTGCTAAAACAAGAGACAAGAATCTACTTGTACTTTCAACTAGCGGAAGCCAATAGATCGATGAACACAATAACACAAGAAGAAGATAAATCAATGGCACATAACACAATAAGTTTTTTCAGGGAAATCCACTGCTCAAAACCCTATTGCATTAATCAGAAATACGAGTGAAGATACAAAGCTTGTTCTCACAAGAAGAATTTCGCACAAGTATGCTCAACTCTTTGCCTCACAAGCCCGCTCTTAGCTAACACTTAGCCCATTTCCACTGCCTGCCAAGCCCCTATTTCCTTGCACAATTCCTAGGCTGAATAACCCATATTAATGGGAATCAAGTGCACCAAAACTACGCAATTCAATCTAGGTCCTCTTCTTGAGTGCATGCATGATCTATACAACTCAAAAAATTATACAACAAATAGTATATTGTCCCTGCACTCTAGTCTCAATTGGGCCTTTCTTAGAACTAACATGCATGAGTTTCCGATGAGAGAATCTTTAGTTAACTGGATTAGCACTTGTGGATGCACCAGTGCATTAACCCACTGCTAATCCTCTACTAGTTCAACAAATAGTTAGAAACTAGTTTAACTGTCTATAACTTAGTAAACTGAGTTTTATAGCTCCACTCAATCTAAACTCATACTGGATCCTTAAAACTTAGGGAGAATACTTACATGACTTCCAAAAGACTTCCAACTTGAAATTCCTAATTTAATTAAGCCAATTAAACTTAATTAACTATTTACAAGTTGTTATCAGAATAGAATTCTATTTTAATTCTCAGTTTAAATTCAAGGACAAATTTAAACTAGAATTTCTTGTTGCCATTTCTCAATAGAAAAATTGAATTTTCTATGCTCTTGCAAGCGTGATCAACCATGGACCACATGAACACACTGCCCATAATCACCTGGGCTATTTCCCTGAGAAATACAACCTTAGTGCAAAAATTACATTGCCCATTATTAAGGAAAACCCTAGTTCAGGAGATTGTCAAATAAAACAGTTTTCGATAGTTGAATCAAATGAAATGTGTGCCCCTAGCTATAAGTTGATGTCAAGAACCCAACACAATCAACAATTTTTAAATTGCCGTCCTGATTAGAGTTTTATGGTGAGTTACAACTCGCACCCTCAAGTCATTTAGGGACACAATGAGAGTTTGCTCTTGGACAAGACCTCTGGAATTACTGGTCTGGACATTGGGACAGGTTGCATAAGCTAGGGGGTGGCAGTTTCATTTTTGGTTGCCAATGGTTGGACGGAGAATCATAAATCTTTCCCCAATTCCCACACAGTGCTGAGTGTTTAATTAAATGAGATGCCCAAATGCGTCCATGCATGGTTACAGGGTTACATTTCTGTGTGTGTAGGTTTTAATTTGTAGAAAAGACTAATGGATATAAATTTGTGAACATGAGCATGACTGGTAAATTTAAAACACTGTGTTGTTTTAACCCTAAGATAAATCTAAAAATCTCCTAGATATTATTACCCTTGAGTAATATTGAAATAAGGCAAGATTTGTGGTTGAGGGTACCTTGAAGAAGGGAAGCCTCAGGTTGTCTGAAGACTAGGCCACTAGGTGTTCTGATCCTCTAAAAGTCTCATATATAACATTTGCATTGTGTCCACTTATTGGATTAAAAGGCTCATTGACATGATATCTGGAGGTTTGATGGCATCCTGATGAAAGTTGCTTGTTTATGACACAAACTTGTCCCAACTGAGATATTGATTTGTAGGTACACTAGACCTATACACTTCGGTTCCCAGTATACCATGCAGTATCCCTTGATCCTGATAACTGCCAAATTGTTATTGGTGTCTCTGATATAAATATGCAGTAGTGAAGGTAACTTCTGTACAAATATCCGAGCTCCTTACACATATAGTAAAGATGTATTCCTCTCAGCACATGGAAAATGACAAGTATTACTCATCATAGTGTATTCAAAGGTCTTTGACTTTCAATGTCAGATGTAGACACCACATTCTAGTCTCAATCCTGCAACACATTCTACAGTAAAAGACAAACATCACTTCGCAACCCTCAAGACTGTAAATGGTACACTTTTGAGTTCAAATTTAGCAGCAATTATAGTGGGTATGCACAGAAATGAGATGATTCCTTAGCTAAGAAATGATGCATTGCATGTGTATTGCTCATATTTAATTGCAATGGCAGTGTGTGCACGAATGGAAGGATTTACATTGTTTTTCAACTATGTCTTGTACTTAGATTGTCGATATTTAATTGCAGTGACAGTGTGTGTTTGTGTGTGAATGGAAGGATTTCCATTGCTTGTCAACAATGTCTTGTACTTAGATTGCTGATATTTAATTGCATAACAATGTGTGTGTGAATGGAAAGATATCCATTGCTTGTCAATAATGTCTTGTACCCACATTGTTGATATTTAATTGCAATGACAATGCGAGTGTGAATGGAAGGAATTCCACATCTTATCAATGGTGTCTTGCATGTGTATTGTTGATATTTAGGTGTAACATCAGTGTGTGAGTGAATGGAGAGTTTCCATAGCTTACCAATGATGCCTTGCTCTTATATTGCCAATATTTAACTGCAATAACAATGTGTGTGTGTGAATGGAAGGATTTCCAAAGCTTATCAACATGCTTTACATTTGTACTACCGATATTTATACAATGGCATATGCAAGGAAGTAATTTTCCAAAATATGAATGATGCCTTGTGCTTGTACTAAGGGTATTCAAGGTTTTCAGGTATACTCTCTAAGGAGACGGGAAATATCCTTTCCATCCACAACACACACAAAATTTCATAAATGAACTAACACTACCACAAGCATAACCAAGCAGCCAAGGTCAGATTGCTACAAGAGGACTTTGCCATATGAAGTAAGGTCATCACATTATGTTAAAAGCCCATCCATAAGTCAGAACCTAAAGATAAGATGGTGACCATTCCTTAGGCAAGTTGACTCAAATGAAATGTGTGCCCCTAGCTATAATTTGATGTCAAGAACCCAACACAATCAACAATTTTTAAATTTTCGTCCTGATTAGAGTTTTATGGTGAGTTACAACTCGCACCCTGAAGTCATTTAGGGACACAATGAGAGTTTGTTCTTGGACAAGACCTCTAGAATTACTGGTCTGGACGTTGGGACAGGTTGCATAAGCTAGGGGGTGGCAGTTGCATTGTTGGTTGCCAATGGTTGGAAGGAGAATCATAAACCTTTCCCCAATGCCCACACAGTGTTGAGTGTTTAATTAACTGAGATGACAAAATGCGTCCATGCATCGTTACAGGGTTACATTTCTGTGTGTGTAGGTTTTAATTTGTAGATAAGACTAATGGATATAAATTTGTGAACATGAGCATGACTGGTAAATTTAAAACACTGTGTTGTTTTAACCCTAAGATAAATCTACAATTATCCTGGATAGTATTACCCTTGAGTAATATTGATATAAGGCAAGATTTGTGGTTGAGGGTACCTTGAAGAAGGGAAGCCTCAGGTTGTCTGAAGACTAGGTCACTAGGTGTTCTGATCCTCTAAAAGTCTCATATATAAAATTTGCATTGTGACCACTTATTGAATTAAAAGGCTCATTGACATGATAACTGGAGGTTTGATGGCATCGTGATGAAAGTTTCCTGTTTATGACACAAACTTGTCCCAACTGACATATTGATTTGTAGGTATACTAGACCTATACACCTCTATTCCCAGTATCCCATGCAGTATCCCTTGCTCCTGATAACTGCCACATTGTTATTGGTGTCTCTGATATAAATATGCAGTAGTGAAGGTAATTTCTGTACAAATATCTGAGCTCCTTACACATATAGTAAATACGTATTCCTCTGAGCACATGGAAAATGACAAGTACTACTCATCATAGTGTATTCAAAGGTCTTTGACTTTCAATGTCAGATGTAGACACCACTTTCTAGTCTCAATCCTGCAACGCATTCTACAGTAAAAGACAAACATCACTTCCCAGCCCTCAAGACTATAAATGGTACACTTTTGAGTTCAAATTTAGCAGCAATTACAGTGGGTATGCACAGAAATGAGATGATTCACTTAGCTAAGAAATGATGCATTGCATGTGTATTGCTGATATTTAATTGCAATTGTAGTGTGTGCACGAATGGAAGGATTTACATTGTTTGTCAACTATGTCTTGTACTTAGATTGTCGATATTTAATTGTAGTGACAATGTGTGTTTGTGTGTCCATTGCTTGTCCACAATGTCTTGTACTTAGATTGCTAATATTTAATTGCAGTAACAATGTGCGTGTGAATGGAAATATATCCATAGCTTGTCAATAATGTCTTGTACCCACATTGATGATATTTAATTACAATGACAATGCACATGTGAATGGAAGGAATTCCACATCTTATCAATGGTGTCTTGCATGTGTATTGTTGATATTTAGGTGTAACATCAGTGTGTGAGTGAATGGAGAGTTTCCATAGCTTACCAATGATGCCTTGCTCTTATATTGCCAATATTTAACTGCAATAACAATGTGTGTGTGTGAATGGAAGGATTTCCAAAGCTTATCAACATGCTTTACATTTGTACTACCGATATTTATACAATGGTATATGCAAGGAAGTAATTTTCCAAAATATGAATGATGCCTTGTGCTTGTACTAAGGGTATTCAAGGTTTTCAGGTATACTCTCTAAGGAGACGGGAAATATCCTTTCCATCCACAACACACACAAAATTTCATAAATGAACTAACACTACCACAAGCATAACCAAGCAGCCAAGGTCAGATTGCTACAAGGGGACTTTGCCATATGAAGTAAGGTCATCACATTATGTTAAAAGCCCATCCATAAGTCAGAACCTAAAGATAAGATGGTGACCATTCCTTAGGCAAGTTGACTCAAATGAAATGTGTGCCCCTAGCTATAATTTGATGTCAAGAACCCAACACAATCAACAATTTTTAAATTTTCGTCCTGATTAGAGTTTTATGGTGAGTTACAACTCGCACCCTGAAGTCATTTAGGGACACAATGAGAGTTTGTTCTTGGACAAGACCTCTAGAATTACTGGTCTGGACGTTGGGACAGGTTGCATAAGCTAGGGGGTGGCAGTTGCATTGTTGGTTGCCAATGGTTGGAAGGAGAATCATAAACCTTTCCCCAATGCCCACACAGTGTTGAGTGTTTAATTAACTGAGATGACAAAATGCGTCCATGCATCGTTACAGGGTTACATTTCTGTGTGTGTAGGTTTTAATTTGTAGATAAGACTAATGGATATAAATTTGTGAACATGAGCATGACTGGTAAATTTAAAACACTGTGTTGTTTTAACCCAAAGATAAATCTACAATTATCCTGGATAGTATTACCCTTGAGTAATATTGATATAAGGCAAGATTTGTGGTTGAGGGTACCTTGAAGAAGGGAAGCCTCAGGTTGTCTGAAGACTAGGTCACTAGGTGTTCTGATCCTCTAAAAGTCTCATATATAAAATTTGCATTGTGTCCACTTATTGAATTAAAAGGCTCATTGACATGATAACTGGAGGTTTGATGGCATCGTGATGAAAGTTTCCTGTTTATGACACAAACTTGTCCCAACTGACATATTGATTTGTAGGTACACTAGACCTATACACCTCTGTTCCCAGTATCCCATGCAGTATCCCTTGCTCCTGATAACTGCCACATTGTTATTGGTGTCTCTGATATAAATATGCAGTAGTGAAGGTAATTTCTGTACAAATATCTGAGCTCCTTACACATATAGTAAATACGTATTCCTCTGAGCACATGGAAAATGACAAGTACTACTCATCATAGTGTATTCAAAGGTCTTTGACTTTCAATGTCAGATGTAGACACCACTTTCTAGTCTCAATCCTGCAACGCATTCTACAGTAAAAGACAAACATCACTTCCCAGCCCTCAAGACTATAAATGGTACACTTTTGAGTTCAAATTTAGCAGCAATTACAGTGGGTATGCACAGAAATGAGATGATTCACTTAGCTAAGAAATGATGCATTGCATGTGTATTGCTGATATTTAATTGCAATTGTAGTGTGTGCACGAATGGAAGGATTTACATTGTTTGTCAACTATGTCTTGTACTTAGATTGTCGATATTTAATTGTAGTGACAATGTGTGTTTGTGTGTCCATTGCTTGTCAACAATGTCTTGTACTTAGATTGCTAATATTTAATTACAGTAACAATGTGCGTGTGAATGGAAATATATCCATAGCTTGTCAATAATGTCTTGTACCCACATTGATGATATTTAATTACAATGACAATGCACATGTGAATGGAAGGAATTCCACATCTTATCAATGGTGTCTTGCATGTGTATTGTTGATATTTAGGTGTAACATCAGTGTGTGAGTCAATGGAGAGTTTCCATAGCTTACCAATGATGCCTTGCTCTTATATTGCCAATATTTAACTGCAATAACAATGTGTGTGTGTGAATGGAAGGATTTCCAAAGCTTATCAACGTGCTTTGCATTTGTACTGCCGATATTTATACAATGGTATATGCAGGGAAGTAATTTTCCAATATGTGAATGATGCCTTGTGCTTGTACTGAGGGTATTCAAGGTTTTTAGGTATACTCTCTAAGGAGATGGGAAATATCCCTTCCATCCAAAACATACACGAAATTTCATAAATGAACTAACACTACCACAAGCATAACCAAGCAGCCAAGGTCAGATTGCTACAAGAGGACTTTGCCATATGAAGCAAGGTCATCACATTATGTTAAAAGCCCATCCATAAGTCAGAACCTAAGGATAAGATGGTGACCATTCCTTAGGCAAGTTGACTCTCTACCTTTGAAAAGTTCTAGGGATTTCATTAGAAACTCCATTGCCAGACATAAAGGATATCATGAAGGATGCTCCAGCAAGCACCATAAATCCATGCACATCGAGGTACATACACAATCAACTGCCTGAGCCGGGTTATCTAGATTTTGGAGAGATTCAATGACATCCAGAAGTCCCTACTTAATAGTCTAAAGAAAACATGAGGCAGTTTGAACTTTGTACATGGTGTAACCTTGTGTCACTCTCGTAAGTAACCCATGGCGGTGTACCTGAGAAATTTTGAGTAACCCTTATTTGAATTAAGTCATGGTTCATGCGAAAGAGAGACCATCACACTGTTATAAATTTTGGTGGACCAATGGAAATTTCATAGCACAACCTTTATATTTCAAATGAAGGTTTCCTAAATATATCCGTCAGATCCAGGAGTGGGTTCCAAGGAATATGGAAATTTGGTACGGTTGCATCCTATATATATATATATATATATTCACCAACACACATTATACTTCACATATGTTTTAGGACAACTCCAATGAAGTTATATGAAGGTGAATTATTTGCGTAATAAGAACTCTGCTATACACTGACCTCCTTGCCCTGAGGAATCCTCTATTTTACATACATAGGAAGAAGGAGAGTTGTTAGTACGATACAAATTACACAAGGTTCCACAAACTGAGAATATCCACCTCAACTAGGGGTCTATTAACTATCAGAGCATAAAATTGCTTGGACTTGATTGCTGATCCTAAACCAATGATTATGTATAAGTTCCAGTTTGGGATTAAGGTCTGAAACCCTGCCTGGCTTTAGACCTTCAAGTTAGTCAGACATAAGGATAATTAGCCAGAGGGATAATTTTTAGGAGTTTGAAATTACTACTTACACCCTTGTATATGTCTACGAGAGTGATGACTGTGGCCCCAAAACTTCATCATGCAATTGTACCTTAGACCCTCAGCAGAAGGAAAAAAATGTAATAATGAAAATATGTAAGACAAATAAGAGGGGAGTCTATTATATACTTTGTTTGAAATGGTTCTAGCCAAAAGAACATTTTAGTAACAATTTATGCCACAAGATCCAGGTTCAAGTTTATAATTTATATGACATCATTAAATTTCCTATTATAGAGACTGGAGGATTATTTTACCCCAAAGGAAAGGTTATTAAACTTAAGAGGTTGGTCTAGATGCAGTTTAGTCTAAATGGGATAAGATTTGGTTAAGACAATTGTTTCTGTGTGTATGCAGGGAATATTCCTAAAAATGTAGATGCCTATCATGGAAGGACATACAATCAATCGTTAGGGATCAAATTCAACAAGCCCTAAAGGGTAGCAACAAAGGTACTTCAACCAATATCCCATCTCATAATTATGCTTTTGTTGTAGGAATCAACCCAGCAGGATAAAAAATCTAAAATAACTCTTGCATGATGATAACTGTTGAGGTCACAAGACCAATCTGCATTTGTTATAGGAGAGAGACCTTTGGTCAATGAAGGTGATCTATTGGAATATATGGGAAATTAATGGTAAAATAAAGCAACGACTCTTACACAATAAGATATGTACCGAATCACCTGATATTCTTATGTTTCAAGGAACAAAAAGTTATAGTATTATGATAGAGACCCTACTCAAGTATTTTTGGAAAAAGGGCAAATTGATAGCCATAAATGCCAAAGGCATGGTTGGTGACATTGCCATTCTTTGGAATCTAAACATGATTCTAATTCACAATTTCTTTGCCATAGAAAGAAGTTTAATCACTCAGTTTTGCCTCGTGATCCTCATAAAATGCATTCATCACCAATGTATAGGGTTTGCATCTTCTTCTGGAAACATACAAATTCTTGCAGAGTCTAGCCAACTTTTTACATCTCAATGGAAATTCTCATTGGATTCTAAGAAGGCTTTTCAACTTGATTTCTTCCTTAAAGTAAAAGAAAAGGAGGAATTTGTAGACATGATCAGGATAATGAAGCATTCAACACCTTTATGAGTGATCTAAGACTGATTGATGTGGAAACCCTCAATGGGATCCATGCATGTAACAATAAATGTGGGGAATCACAATAGGTAAATTGCAAGTTCGATTGTTTCTTGATTTCAGAATCCTTAATGCTCCATGGTCAAGGTCTCCACGCCAATATTCTCCCTTCGACTAGATTAGATCACTAGCCCATATGTGTCACTCTCAACATCCTAGGTATCCCCATCAAAAAGTGCTTTGTATTTGAATTTTTTTGGCTTTCCCACCCGTACATTTAGTAAAACATCAATCAATGGTGGAATGAATATGTCATACACAAAAGGACTCTAATGTACCATTTCCAACAAAGACTTAAAAACCTCAATCAACATCTCAAGACATGGAACATGATAGTCTTTGTAGACATTTTCCAAGCCCAAAAGATCTAGAATCAAGAATGGCATGCATTCAACAACAAATGATTCATGGAAGAGATGAATCCCTTACTGGCCAAGAGCAATAGTTTTTCACTTAGCCCAATGAGCGACATCAACAAGAATAAATACTTTGCTGGTAGAAATCACAAGTACAATGGCTCAAGAAGGAGAACACAACTTGAAATTCTATCTCTCCTCTCAAAACTCAAATAGGACGGTTTCACTGCCATTCGCATGATCACCAAACACATCC